>OZ005746.1:2660198-2710198 GCA_963930835.1 Spongia lamella | reverse complement strand
GTAATTGTTTTGCATGGGAACTAGCTAGCTACTTATGTATAGCTACAGCTACTGCCTTGGTTGCTCTATTAAGAGAAATTCAGATAGTAGAAATTATAATTTAGTTTCTTCAAGATACTGTAACAGGGCCGTAGGAAGCAACTTGAAAGTGGGGAGGCTGTCAGAAGGATCTCTATACAGGAGTTTTGTTTAGCTATCTAATTTGGCAGCTCATTCTAGGGGGGTCTGGGGCATGCCCCCAGGAAAATTTTGAAATTTAGTTCATCTGAGATTGCATTCTGAGCCATTTTACTGAGAGGCTTTAATTTGATAATATGTATGTAAGTATAAGCTAGAGGCTATTATGTAGCCAAGTATAGCTATTTAGCAAATTTGAATACTAAAATGATTGGTTCTATCAACTTCTGCAAGTATTTACTCTAGATCACTCGGCTTGAACTCGGTATGGCATCTTTCCAATTGGACTAAGAACCCTGTTGAAATAAAAGTTTTCTTCAAGCAATGAGCTGACTGAAGCTGATTGTTCTGGTAAGCAACAATGCATGAAAAGCAGAAAGCTAGATCTTGGTCTTTATCACAGTGCAGCCAAGGCCAGCGATCAAACCATTGCTGCTGAAACGACACTGAGCGCCAGCTTAACAATTCACGCTGAGGGAATTGAAACTTACGTGGTTGGTGAGCCTTATTACCAATAGGAAGTTCCATCATGCTCATAAGGCCGTTGTTAAATAATTTAGCAAATCGATTCTAAAAACGCCACACCACCGATGCTTAAAATTATCGATTGTGGGTTCATATATTTTATATTATAAAAATGCACGTGTATGGTTAAGTGAATCATGGTTACAGGTATGTTTATAGTGTATAAAATTATAATTTATAAAAGGTGGTGAAAAAGTGGGGAGGCTTAAGCCGCCCCGCTTCCGACGGCCCTGTGTAAGAATTGAAAAAATTGACTGTTGTAGATAAAATACGCAGGACAGATTTTTGAGAACTTGTGTGCTAGCTAGTTAGATAATAGCTTATTCATACTGTAATAAGATTCAATGAAGCTCATACCAATTGTACTATAACTTTTTATGTATATATAGCTAATAATAATAATAATAATAATATTATGTGACTAGTATTGCATGGTTGTGTGATAACCCTCTGTGTTTGTGCATTCTCCATAGTTTTACACAAATTGCTGTAGCTATAGCTAAAATGCTAAAATTGTAATATTGCACCAATTTTAATGTACTAATATAATATTGTCAACTTGTATGCAAATTTCTACAGTATATATATATAGCTACGTACGTATGTACGTACATACGTACATGCATGGAACGGCTCTGAACAGTTAGAGAGTAATGAGGCACTAAAGTTCCAAGATTTGTAGCATGTCATGAACACGGAGAGTTGTTGCAGAACCAGTCACAACAAACAGTCACATAATTATATACGTACATACGTAGCTGCAGTGAAACCTCATTAATGTGGCCACCCAAGAGACCAAAATAACTGGCTTGGCTACAAGGTTGTGTACGAAGTTGTAGCAACCCTGGAATATAGTAAAGGATATTGTAAGGTACCTCACTTTTTTGAAATAGCAACATTAAAGGTGTTGATGAACTCTATTACTTAGGCATATACGTACGTACAAGTTGTAACTTTCAAAGCTATTAGCTATACGTATTACTATAATATTATTTAACTGACTGGCTTTGCGAAAACCCTCCACTTATATAAACACATCAAATTTTTTGACTTTAACACTACGTAACTTTAATGTCCAATAAGGTATTGATCTGAAAATTTCACCTAATACTGCCCTAACATTGCTTTATAACGTGAAATTTTAAGATAGTATCTTTACTAGATGTTAAGTTATGAGTTCCTAAAATTGTAAATTTGGATGTGTGTAGGTGGAGGGTTTTCACAAAGCCAATCATTTTACATAAGTAGCTAGCTATGCACAAAGATACATTTAACTATAAACTTTGTGTACACATATTACGAATTATAGAATGCAAAAGAATTGAGAGTTATGCTAAGTATGTAGCTAGAATATTAATAATGGAGGCAGTCGACTGTAGTTTGCTCAAAAATACACACTGGTGGTTTAAGCAATTGCCTTATAATTAGGAAATTAAGGAGTTTATTGTACTTTTTGACTTTGCAGACTTAAATTAAATAAATTTGTCCAGTTATCAAGTTCTAGCATTATGATAATTAATTCTCAGTTCTAGATTGTTTTGCATCCTGTGCAATATTCACTGAAAGATGCTTTTAAGCAGTTTTAGTCTCATATATCTTCACATTTTTAAATAAAAGTGCAATGTATAAAGCCTGGTCACCTGCAGCTGCTCAGTCTTTAAAGGATGCATGGATCAGAATTAAGCACATGCAACTTTGTGTGGCCTTACGTGGGTGTACAAAAATGTAGCTATATAGCTACTCCTATTGCTAACCTCTCCTCCCTACCACAAAGTAGCTATGTATACGTACGTACTCTAAACATATTGATGTCACATATCGCCACATACGTACATTTTCCCTCTATAAAATTGTGAATAACCAAACTAAAATATATATTGATTTCATATAGCAATTGTTGATAATATGATACATACATATATAGCTATAACTGTACATGTGGTATTCTAATTAAGTGTTCCTTTGCAATTTGGTGCCCCGCAGAAACAAGGGATTTTATCCTCCTCAATTGGAAACTTGTAGTCGTAAGTGATCTCTTCGGTGGCCTTGATGTCTCGCTTAGCATAGATGGCAACCTTTCTCTTGGACCCAACGTTGATCACCTTCGCATAACAGTTGGGCTATAAAATATAAATGGGTGTTAATAAAAATAAAATTGGTGATTTCTCAACAGAATATCAATATATCAGGTGTTCCTATTTGAGAAATTACCAAATTTGAAGTCAAAAAATCTTCAATAGCGGATACTATAGGACCAGATATATATATATGTACGTAGGATTTTAGTGATTTTTGGCGATAAAAGTTTACCAGGCAGCTACTTATTTTAACCTTTCATAAACTTTAAGTTAATGTATTCTAGGAATAACCATATTGAATACAAAGGTTAAGTTCTTTTGCAATTAGCCTAGGAGTGTTCTGATTTTAGTATAAAACATTATTAATTAACTCATGAAAATTTTCCAGTTAAGGTGTTTAAATCTGATATTAAATTATGCGTTCCCCAGGTAAATTAATGGTATATATTTATACTTTAATAAGGGACCTCCATTAATACTTACATCACAACAGTGATTGATGAATCTTGCCAGGTTTCCTTTCTTTGTAGCATCTATCACATAGTCTTGGTCCACCCGGAACATATAACTACTGCCAATTCCAGCTGCCTCATATCTCTTCTCTCTGAAGTGGGTGTGGCTGAAATACTTGTATACATTTCTATTAGTAGGGTATACCTTTCATCGGCCACCGAGGAGCGTACAACCTCGCCTACATACTCAATCACCATTTCATCAGCCATGATGTTTTCCATCGCAAACAAACCCCATCCCTGGATCTGTGATTTTGAAAACTTTAATTGTTTCTTGCGTGCCTGCAAAAATTATTATTCACTAGGTATCAAACATTTTATGTATACAACATGTACACAAAACAATATATAGCAAAAGATTAGCCGATCTGTTTGGAAATGTGATATAAAGTGGCAATATACGTACCTTGAGCTGACTCGACTTGTGGATGTCAGTGGAGGCATCACCAGTGCTGTAAACTGATGCTAGCCGGCGATGTGCAGCTCTGATTGACCGACTACGACTCAGCGACTCCTAAAATACCAGTATCACTCAAAATAACAATTTTACAAGGGTACACATGCTGTTTACTTTTTTCTTGGATGCCTCGTTCCATTGGGTGGGAGTGGCAAAGGAAGATAAGCTGTCTCGGAGATAGGCTTTCTTGTCCATGGGGTCAATCTTGTAGTAGCCCTCACTACGAGCTGACCCAGTCACGTGCTGCTGTGTTAAGCTTGGTACAGGGATGGGGTCTGGTGGCATTAAGAGTCAGTTAAGGAAACATGTCTCTGTTATATCAAGAGTTCTTGGTTATATGTAATCTGGATGTTAGTTCTTATAAAACAAGTTCAGTTGCATGTGTATATGATTACACAATTATGTCCTCAGAGCCTCAGACAGAAGTCTCAATTCTTGTTCTGACATCTTACAAATGATCAGACATTTGTATGAATACATACTGTAGTGATACATTTTGCCTGGACATTTTATCAGTGGGGAAAACCCTGTCAGTGATGGATTAGCTAACAAGGTATCCTTTTAAACTTACAAACTTTTCATACACAAAACACAATAATTATCATATCAAAAAGGATATCTGAAGGGTAATCAGCCCAAGAAACATCACTGACTAACTCATCCTTCTCTTCCTTCAGTCTCTTTAGGGCTAACTTAAACATTTCCACATCTTCCTTGTCTGGGCCATAGCCATAACGAAACTGTTGTAGTATCTTGTCCTCTTCCTCAGCTGACCGTTGAGGAAATATTGCTTTCTTATAACTGCCACTAGCCTGTAGGTAAAAAAATATTTTTCTTTAATATGATATGTGATTAAGAATGAAGTAATTTTGCTATATAAAAGTAAAACTATTTTATTAGAGTATATATGTACACTAGCTTGCAGAAAATAACCTATGCATGGTGACTGTTCTATTAGACTATATCGATCTTTGGCAGATATTTATTTTCTATAGCTTTTTATAAAAATATTATGCTGGCATTATGCTTGATGCTTTTACCATCCTAAAATTATGCAGGCACTTATCAAATAAAATTAGTCCGCGCGCCGCGACTGCGTTTGCATATGGCTAAAACCAACCATAACTACTCGCGATCGTTACTAGCAACTTGGTTGCGTGGACATTCACAGTCAACTAAACTATTTTACCAGCTCGAGGCTAATGTATCTGTGTTGTCGCAAAATTTAGACTTTTACTAAATAGCTCAGGTATGCGCGAAGGAGGAGCAAAATGCAAGCAGATTTTTGCAAGTTACAGCCTTGATGCCCCATAAAACAACATACACAATTCTTAAGTCTTTACAAACTTACCATCACTGAGCTCCGCCACTTGGAATTGATTTGAGAGATTTTTAAGCTGTCCCGTGAGCTGTTATTAATGAAAACGGCGCGCGTCTCCGTTGAGAGATTTTAGTGTTGCGAATATTACGCATGCGCGATTATTAGGATAGGCAAAACACTTTACTGTACAATGGATAGATTGACACATACGCTTGTGGTGTCTTCTACTAAATCATACACAAATAATTAGCTCAATTTAGCTGTTGTTAACTTGTTATAGGAACTTGCTCACATCATTAGATTTGTCTACAGGGTTACTCCAGTGTAGTCTGGGTCTGGTTCACGAGACTAACTCCAGTGACTATTAAACAACAACGAGAACAGATTAAATAAATATTTCATACTGTCTACTAATGATGCTCTATTAATGCAACTGACGAGGAAACATTCTAATAGAACATACGAAACGCCTTCAGTGTGGCTTACATGGGCTGGGGTCACAACCACTCTGTATAGTCATAGATACTACATAGCTATAGACACTCGCAACTGATCATGATCATGAGTTGTCAGATATACAGAAGTACCGTATAGCAAGTTTATTTGCGAGGCGCAATTTTTGCGAATCGTTTGTTTAATAGTCTAGCAGTAATATTCGTCATTCCTCGCAAAAATTAGGACTTCGCAAATAAAACCCCTATATGGTATTTGTAAACATACCTTCTATGAAATTTGTAAAAAGCATGCATCAATTTGGATTATCAATGCATTGTAAGTTGACAAGATTGTCTTACCAATAAATCGGTAGCTAGCACATGTAGAAGCTAGGTTAACTCAAATGGTTGTTGTGTACATATTAATGAACAACAAATATTGGGGGTCATTCACAAAAATTTCAGCATTTATGTGAGCGTACAAAAAGTACTTTCTGCTAATGTCTCCTCTCTACCACAAGCATACTATGAAAATGTTGATGTCACATATCACCATAGACTTTCTGTATCAACATTTATTAAGCGTACATTCAATTTAACCCAAATCCCCTTACATGCTCTTTGAAGACAAGCATAAAGGCTGAAAATTGTGAATGATCCTAAGTTAGCATTTATAGCATTTCTTGATCAATGGTTGGTCATATAATATATAACTGTGTTATTCTAATTAAGTGTTCCTCTGCAGTTTGGTGCCCCGCACAAACAAGGGATCTTCTCCTCCTCAATGGGAAACTTGTAGTCATAAGTGATCTCTTCGGTGGCCTTGATGTCTCGCTTCGAATAGATGACAATCTTCTTCTGGAACCCAAAGTTGATCACCTTTGCATAACAGTTGGGCTATAAAACAAAAAGTGGGTATAAAATAAGTACATGAAATATTTTACTAATTCACAGCTGATTCATAAATATCAACTCATGGCTATGAATTGTTCACATTAAAATTAATACACTCCACCACAATGCAATTTATTTACAGTACTTAAACTTCAAGGGTATTGTATGGTTTCCTCCATTAACACTTACATCACAGCAGTGATTGATGAATCTTGCCAGGCTTCCCTTCTTTGTAGCATCTATCACATAGTCTTGGTCCATCCGAAACAGATAACTACTGCCAATTCCAGCTGCCTCATACCTCTTCTCTCTGGAGTGGGTGTGGCTGAATTACTTGTATACGTTTTTATTAGTAGGGCGTACCTCTCATCGGCAACTGAGGAGCGTATAACCTCGCCAACATACTCGATCACCATTTCATCAGCCGCGATGTTTTCCATTGCAAACAAGCCCCAACCGTGAATCCGTGATTTTGAAAACTTCAACTGTTTCTTGCGTGCCTGCAAAATAATACTCGTGGTAAACTTTTAGGGCAAGGAATATTTAAAGTATTTATTGTATTTTGCGTGGGCGGCAGATCAAAGGGTTTAACCTATTATATGCCATAAAGTGTCAGCAGGTAGTTAAAGCACTGTGGTTGGGTAGTTATAGAATGGTACGTAGCTCATTGACACATTTCATCAAAGTAAACCATTCATAATCATTTGTGTTTTATTCATACATCAGTAGTGTAAAATACAATAAAACACTTCTACTTTGGTTTGTATGAAATATACAGCTCTTGGTGAGGGTCTCATGACAAATATAGCACTCCGCTTCACCTTATGCTATATTTGCCACTTGACTCTCACCTCGAGCTGTATATTTCATACAAACTGGCAGCAGTGCTTTAAGTAATACGTATAGTAACGATATTATAATTATATGCAATAGTGTTGGGCGGTATCAGTATTTTACTTCCGGTATACGGTATTACAAATTCAAAACGATATTCGGTATTCCACGGTATTTTGATCTTACTAGTACAATCGAGCACATCTTATAATTGCCATATACTTTCTATAAATTATGTTAGGTATGTAAGCAATATTGAAAATTATGTCCAAATAGCTACATTCTATTTTACTGTTTACTTATACACAAAAAATTACAGACAACTTTGCCTACATTTTTATTAAAAGTACCCACTGGCGGTATACGGTATTGTTTGAAAGTAATACTGGTATTAACTTAATACCTTACCTAGCCAAAAATACCGGTATACTGCCCAACACTAATATGCAACAGGTTAGCTGATCTGTTTGGAAATGTGATATATATCGTATATGACAAATCATTCAAGGGGGGAAACTTTTGTGGTTAGAATAAACAATAAACATTCACGGGAAAACTTTCGCAGTTAGAATAAATAATAAACATTCACGGGAAAACTTTTGTGGTAGCAGCTTCTTTTAATAATGAATGTCTAATCTAGTAAACGATTCAATGGAAAAAATTCACGAAGAAACGTGAAAACCGCGAAAGTTTTCCCCCTCGAATTTTTTGCCGTATAAGGTATTGAGTGATACCATATCCTTATTCATTAGAGTCTGGAGCTCAAGACTAAACATATTCATGCTAACAGAGTTAGACCCGTGGGATAGCAAACACAATCATAGACAATGCACTGTACCTTGAATTAGGGTTGGGCGGTATCAACAATACCTTCTTACGGTATACCTTGATAATCAATACCTCGGTATGACTAAAATACCTTGGCATGACTAAAATATTGACTAAATGTAAATATATGATTTTACTGCATACAACAACTGATGTACTGATATGTTTGAATGACATAATGACGTTTCACACAAATGCATCACATTTCATGTATTGTTTTACTATCAAATAAGGTGTAAATTCCCAACACCAATTGTATTTCAATAATAATAAATTCAAAATATATCTAAATACACAATAAATTACTTAAATATATGAATAAATACTAAAATAATACCTAAATACGGTATTTCGGTATTTAAAATCCTAGTTGGTATCAAAGTGATATCGCGGTATGACTAAAAAGTCGGTATATTGCCCAACCCTACCTTGAGTTGATTAAATTTGTGGATGTCAGTGGAGGCATCACCAGTGCAGAAAACTGATGCTAGCCGGCGATGTGCAGCTCTGTTTGACCGACTACGACTCAGCGACTCCTACAACAATACTCAAAAACAATTCTACAAATGTAGACATGTTTACTTCTTTCCGCTTGGATGCCTCGTTCCATGGGGTGGGAGTAGCAAATGAAGGCAAGCTGTGTCGGAGATAAGCCTTCTTGTCCATGGGGTCAATCTTGTAGTAGCCCTCGCTACGAGCTGACCCAGTCAAGTGCTGCTGCTGTGTTAACTTCCTCCTCTTGCTTGGTACAGGGATGGGGTCTGGTGGCAGTAAGATTTAGTTAAGGAAACATGTCTGTTATCTGGATGCCATCCGGACCACTGTTCCAGGCTCAAGTGCATGTGATTACATAAGGTATGAAATGAGAATTAAAACATGCTAAAACAAAATCAAATTTTGTTCTGACATTCTCCAAAATGATCAGACACTTGCATGAATACATATGTACCGTGGCAATACATTTACATACTGTAGTAATACATACATTTTTGTTTGGACATTTTGTCAGATCAAACCAGCATATGTATAGTCTACACTATGTAAATTACTTCATGTTTTCCAATTTGGACAAATGATGGCAAGATTTTCCTAAAAAACAGTGGAAGTTTAAATGTTCTTTATGTGGTTGAAACATAATAAATATTCTTTGATGTTGATGGTAAAGAGACAATATCACTCTACTTTTCACTCTGGGGAAAACCCTGCCAGTGATGGATTAGTTAGCAAGGTATTAAATAGTCTTTTATGAAACTTACAAAACACAATAATTATTATCATATCAAAAAGGATATCTGAAGGGTAATAAGCCCAAGAAACATCACTGACTAACTCATCCTTCTCTTCCTTCAGTCTCTTTAGGGCTAACTTAAACATTTCCACATCTTCCTTGTCTGGGCCATAGCCAAGACGAATCTGTTGTAGTATCCTGTCCTCTTCCTCAGCTGATCTAGTGGGAAAACTGTGCTGCCTAGCTTGTGCCGTTAATAACTCTTCACGCTTCAGTCTCTCATCCTCTTCATTGATCTCAACAACAACGTTATTATCGTTGTCATTCTGTGCCTCAGGGGATTTAGGCGGCTTGGCGTATATGTGATCCGTGAGTACTGGCATAGCGATCGGAGGAGAAGATTCCACCTTCTGTGAAATATCTCTCTCCTCCATATCTTCCTCAGAACTATCTTTGTCAGAGTACACCGAATTGACGCTCAATTTTCTTGTCTTCCTGAACTGTTCATAAATATCGCTATCATCGGACGACTCCTCATCATTGGAATCTGTCTCAACGATTTTGCTGGTGGTGGGTGCAGCCAGAGAGGGGGGAGATGGTGTATTGCCTTCTTCTTCTTCTTCCATGGAGACATCTGAATCACTACTGGAACTAACACTACTGATGTCTGAATATGAATCTTCTAAACTAGGCTTTCTCTTGCGTCTTGAAGCTAAAGAGGAAGTTAAAACTGTCATAAGTGCATGTACACACTGCATTACTCAAAATAAGGGTTGAAAGTTGGTCAGTCATCCATTCAAACCATAACAACATTGCAGACTATCATTGGCTTCCCCATTGGAAATTTACAGTAAATTTGTCCCACCAAATTGAATCATATGCTCAAAATAATGATCTGTGACAGATCATTATTTTGAGCACTGATAGTGTCAATATTTAGCTGGTATTAAAGCTTGGTAGTCAAATCTTGAAATACGTAGTCATGTAGGGTAATATGTTAATATATAGTATACCCATGAATTTCATTCCATGGGTTCTACTAGCCAAAAACAAATTTATAATTTTATTGTGGTGACAAAGAAATTTACCCATCAAACTGCCATCTTGATGGTTTCAAGGCTATCCATTTCATTACATAATGCTTCATTACATAATGCTTCTATATAGACTATCCATTTCATTACATAATGCTTCTATATAGACAAACACAAGCTTTGTCTTGATAAGTTTGTAGTAAAAATGTACACAATTAAGAAATTGTCTTGACAACTTTATCTACCACGAAATTGTCTTGACAACTTTATCTACCACGAAATTTTCGTAGGATGAAAATCTCGCATTAAGATTTTCACAATTTTTATTCATAGGCTATGTACCGGGTATATGTAATAATTACAGTATTCACAATTATATTTTCACGAAGACAGTTATATTTCAGACTACACAGTATTTCAAGCATTGATCTGCTCTATTAGTTACGTACCTGTCTGTTGTACAGGAACAGCAGGGGAATGGGGCCTCACGACTTTCCGCCTAGTGACCAGCGATACACCCTGATTTCTCCTCTGGCTGCCTCTGTTCAACAATGGGATCTTGAAGTTCAGTAATCTCTTCCTTGGCTGTTGTGGAGCGACTTCCTCATCGGCTTGATCTGGTAGCAACTGACGATAAGGTTCATCTGCTGTGTTGGAGACAGCTGCCACAGGAGCAGCCGCCGCCGTGGGATCGTTCTCTTTACTGGCAGAAGGTTGGGCATCTTTGTTGGTCACTGACGGTGCCTCTTTAGTGGATGGTTCATTAACTCTATTAGTTCTGTTCTGCAGTCTTTCCAGCTTCTGTAGAATGACAAGTTATACAGTGACACACACAATCTACTGTACGTAATTCAAAAAAGTCATCTTTTGTGGCATAATTTAGAATCTGCATTCAGATACCACATTTAATATTACCGTAGTTACTTGGTTAAACGCCGTGGTGTTTATTACCTTAGTTTTAAAAATTGATGTGGCGACTAATCAAGTTCGACCACTATTCAATACTCGGAGATGACATTTATACATATAATTTTGAAATTCATTGTGACACTAATCAAGCACAGCTACCATTCAAGGAGTTGCGTTTAACCAAGTAAATACGGTAATTTATTCCAGCCCTACTCATAAGTAATTGAGCTATAAAAGTTTAAATTATATATTTCAGAAATGAATATGCATTCATACTGTCTATACCACAATATAAATGCGTATACCAAGTGCCTCACCATCTTTTCTCGTCGCTCCCAAAAGGAATCCAAACTGGCGAAAGCCGACGTCTCCACCAAATTCTTCCTCATGTCTCTCAGCAGTACGTCCCTCAACTGTTGACACACAACCATCATCACCTCTCTCTTCATGTCCTCTATCATCTCCTTGCCCCCCAAACCCGAAGATCTCTTCACCGAGTCTTTGGACGGTGGATGATACATGGGTGGCCGGTACGGACTGCCGCCATCATATGGATGAAATGGTGCTGGAGGCTTTGGTCCCATATGCTGTTGGTGGTGATGAGGGGGTGGGCGGGGATGAAATGGTGGAACAGCGGTGGGGTCAAAGTACGGAGGAGGGGGTGGGGGTTCAAATGGTAAAGGTGGTAGCATGCCCGCCTGATGTGGTGGAAACATTTGATTGTGTGGGTGTGGCATTGGAGGAGGTAGTGGCGGTGGCATTCGGCAGTCCATATAAGGCATCATATGATTTGCAGGGAGGGGCGGCGATCGTTGTTTAGCAGCAGAGGTGGGATTAACCTCAATGACAGTGTTCTCTTCGTCTGAAGCCATCTCCATATCGTCTGACGACAGTTCTTCAACTTTAACCTTGTAGCTGTGTTTTACCGCAGCTGTTTCAGTTTTATCTGTCCTATCACTGGAATACATGTATACCATCTCGGGTGACTCATCGCCAGAGATTTCTTCAACTTCAAGTCCTACTCCAGGAGGCGACACTACTGCGATAGCAGGATCATTGTATTCTGGTGGGGATACTGGCATAAGATCCACTGCTGGTGTTGCTGCAGGGGCTGTGTGGTGTAACAGCCCCTTTAAACCAAGCGTGGGGTCAAACTGTGTCGGAAACAATGTAGGTGGGTTCTTATTAGAGTCCTCAGCTCTCAAAGTAGCGTCATATTCTGTTAGTGAGTCAACCGGTGATGTGGAGACTGGTGACACCATGTCAACAGCAGCATGAGGCTCCCCATTGCCACTATCACCACCATGATCAGGGGCTTCCCCTTCCATACTAATTGGGCTAATGGAAATATTGTCAATATCATTGGGAGGCCCACTGGGCAATGGTGGAGCTATATCTTCAGTTGCCGGCAGAGGAGGGTCAACTTTCACTGCCATAGCAGTTACGGTATCATTGTTTACTGGTGGGGGAGAAGCAACTGTCTGTTTATTAATGGCAGGTACAGGAGGACAACTCAATGTCGAATGAGTAAACAAGTGCTTAGGTTTATCAACCACCATAATATTATTATCTTGGGTTAAAGACAGTCCAGAATCTAAGCTTGAAGGTGTTGGCGGCACCGAAGAGGTATTAGTAACACTCGATGGGGTATCATAGAGTGGAGTAACTGATCCAGCATTGATATTTAACACTGACAACGGATATAGCTTGTGTCCCGCAGAGGTAGGGGATCCATCTGACGTGATGTCCAAGGCCTCTTTTGTGTCATTAACTACAACATCATCTGCTTTTTGGCTACTGGTGGACGACAGTCTCCTTATACCATGTTCAAAAGCAACATCATTCACCATCTTCTTCAAACCACCTTCAACAACATCCCTTAAAAACTCCCGAGCTTTATCTCCTATTTGAAAAACGATACATCAAATTTTGTAAGACAGAAATCAAGCAAGGTACCTTTATCATCCAATTGCACCTTGATGTGACGGCCACAAAGCATTCTGCCATCTAGTAGTTCTACTGCTAGCAAGCCGTGACCATTCTTTTTGAAGCCCACCGAAACAGCACACAGGAATGCATTGGTCTTTGGGTGTCGGTGGTACTTGATAAAGTAGATTGGCCCAACTTCAGTGGCCACTAGATTCTTCAACAAGTCTCCCTGGGCAGTCTCACTGATGCCCAACAGCAAAACATCTGAATGCGGCGGATCTGTCACCGAAAACTTGTCATACTATTGAAAGAAAACAATGAAAGATAAACACAATCCATTCATTATACAATACTTGTTTCTATTTAACCTTGTTTTTGTATATATTGAATCCGTAACCACAAAACTGAAAGGTGCGCATCAATTAGAATACACATTAAATTTACCTTGAATCTTGGCACAATCAGATCCAAAGAAGGCTTTACACCTCCTAGTACAGTTTTCTGTATTCTTGGATCAGTAGAATCAGGTATTGGCTTGTACTGAAAGGAAATTTAAAAACCAATTTTTATTCTAAATAATACACACTCTGCACACCATACTGATGTAAAAGCATACTTAATTACCTGCCATCATTAACAACTCGGTAGTTGAAATGAACAGAGCATAAAATGTGGTTGCTAGCCAACCATGGGAGAACATGCTGTTGGCATGGGGCATCACATGATCACATTTTTTATTATTCAACTGACCTCATAATAAAGTTGGAAGTGACAGAAAAGGAAGAAAGTAACTACTGATAAAAATCACATTAACTCACTGGAGATTGATAGGTTAGTTCAGTAACACATTACTGGTGATATTTCAGTAACTACAATGGTGTTTCTTGGCAGATTTTCTTACCAGGCATTGTGGCCATTCAACAAAGAAAATGGTATTGTTGTCTCTTCTTCCAATATGGCGTTGTAAACTTTATGGAGAAGCATAAACAACTGTTTTGAGGCTGAAAGAAGGCAGTTTTATGCTTACAATGGTTTAGAACTTTGAAGTCAAAATGGCTACCATCTCAGAGAGAGTTGTAAATATCAGGTATGCAGTGAAAATAGAAGTGTCACCAAATGTTAGAAATGGATTAGAGAAAGATTAGAAGTTATTGGAGTACCTTACTTGGATTTGAAGTTTGTGACAATATTCTTCTAAGGCAAATGGACTAAATAAGAAATGATACTAGTGTTAATAAACCTATCTTCAACAAACAAACTAAACAAAAGCCAATCAGAAGTTTTCTAGAGCCTTTACCAGTAACCTTTTACACTTGGTGGAGACAGGATGTCTACAAAGGAATCCACTTACCGTATTATCTAATTACCGAAAGGAACAATTTTCACGTTCACACAGATTTGGTGGAGTTGCTGATTACTGAAGTGTCAATTGACACTGTGAGCTGGAGAGGGATTTCATGTAAGGTGCCCACACTTACCCCGGTCAAGACTCCATTAAATCTGTACACCTTCTTTGTAGCACTCGGGTCGAGCTCCGGATCGACCAACAATTTGTAGTTTCTCTTCCGTTGGTTGGCACCGTCGACACCTTCTCCACTCGACATTTTACAAATACTATCAACTGCCGAATGGAACGACTAGAAGCTGAAGCCTCTCTTTCTCGCTAATTAACAACTTTAAGGCCGCGCACCTACAATATTCACTGTACAATTCATAATCTGTGTTTATGACATTGTAATGTAATATAACCTAGCTGTTAGCCTAGTAAACATAATTAGCGGCCTGTCATTTTCGCCTAACACTCTTAATAATGACCACCTGTGCGCGAATCCTATTGCGCATGCCTACAAGCCACAACCTTTTTCGTGAAAATTAATGTAGGCTTGAACGCTGATAGTTACACTTTTAAATAATATTCTCCAGTTCTCCTACATACTTACAACATCGAAGTAGTAGTAAGAACGTTTTAAAACAAAACACGACAGTTCGTTAACAAAATGTTATATGAAACAAATCCTACTCTCATAATATACTACTTAAGATCGTACACATAAATCGCATTATAAAGAAGTACAAAAGTAAAAATTTAAAATGTGTTGTTCCATTTGCCGCACACTATTAATCAACGCATGCGCATCGTCCCTTCCCGAGCCCTTGTGATAGGGTGGTACGTCCGTTTTTTTGGTTTAAGGCGAAAGGTTGCTCTTGACAGGAGATAGAGCGCCATTAAGACCAGTACATGCAAGAGGCGAGTGCCTAAATATTGTTCGAGTGTTTTGAGGTTGTGATTTCGTCTCACCAAAATGGCGCAAAACCTGCCGATCAAGTTTCAGGAGCTGTTACAGGTAAGATTATCAATAAACGATGCATCATGTATGCGTGCAAATGTTTTAAACATTATATAGTTGTAGTATTAAGTGATTTATGTAATGTAAACGTGATTAACATGGCGGATTTATACCCTTTGTCACGTGCCTAGCTCCAAAGTATTGGAATCAATGTACAAACAATTGGGTTTGCCACGCTCACCATGGAGTCGGACAAGTTCATCTGTATTCGTGAGAAGGTTGGGGAGTCAGCTCAGGTTGTCATCGTCGACATGGCGACACCTCAGACCCCAATAAGAAGACCAATTTCAGCCGACTCAGCAATAATGAACCCTGCATCACGAGTCATCGCACTGAAAGGTAACTTGTATTTAGGAAATGTTGTATTTATTGTGTTTTATACAAATGAAATAATTGAATTGTGTTTAAATGAGATATGTGTTGTTTAATCAAATAATTGTGAATGGCCCACTCTATTAATAAGATTTAAGTGTTTTAAAGGTGGATTTCTTACATAAAGTGGTTTTAAAGCCTGTATGATCATGCTTGTCACTGCATACATGCACAAAGTTTATCACAACTTAACACAATTTATTTGGTTGCACTATTATACCAAACCTCAATGCCATACAACTTGCTATAAATGTCTCAGACTGGTAAAGCCATGTATGGTGTTGCACAAATCTCTACTGGACAATGAATTGACTATTGCTGCTACTGAGGTAAAATGATGATCATGGAAAACAAGGCTAAAACAACATCTATTTCTTAGTGTACATTGAGTAGACAATTTTTAAATCAGGCATGTGGGCATACCTGAAATTGTCAGTCCGGGAAGTTGGTATGTATGTGTCCCCCGGGCTATTAAAACCATTCACGTAAAATGAAGCCTGAATAACCAATAAAACAAGTTCTACTGCTTTTCAGTTTCTTTATATGAAACCTTGCTATTGATGGGCATGGCCTTAGTAACGAAGTGCATTGTGAGTTACTGTCAAAGAAGAACAAGGTGATGCTGTGTTTGCCATTCCTTTCACAGCAAAAGCCATTTAACCAGCTGTACATTACTAACAAGATGGAGTGCTTTAGTTTTAAAAGTGGGTTTGCCGTGCGGGTAGCTAGAATACTGGCCTATAGTGTTACAGTAAGAATTTCGGCTTAAAATAACTTAATAGTACTAATTAACAGTGGCTACACAATTCCTGGCTTTTAAATGGTAAAACATCAACTTGTTCACATAGTAGCGGAGAACAAATATATCATACTTGATGCAAGAAAATATATTATGTAAAAATCCCTGTATGTTCAAATGTTTAAATCTATTTTTAGTTTTAAATTTTCAAGCAAGTTTTAGGTGCATTACAACCGATGGAATCGTATAAGCAATGTAACGTTGTTATAACTTCCCTGGGCATTGTCTAAATGATATTTTCTTGCTTGTTTTCTCCGTATCATCGTTCCAGCATGCATAATAAATATATGTTTCAGTGCTACAGAAAATTGTCCGGACTTTTGTTTTCCTATTGTAAATTTATTGACTTCCCGTTGATAATGTATATTAAATTGTCCGGTCAAAATTTGATTTGGCCAGTCAAAGTTGGCCGGAAAATGTCTGATGACTGGTTATTATCATAAGCTCTGCAGTGTTTCTTAAATAACAGGTTAAACTGGTTGTTCTGACTCCTGTCCACAGGCTTATAGCCTTCTTACAGGTCCCTAGTGGGATAATGGATCAACAACATTTCATACACCACTTGCCACATTTCATCCTATAGTTTACAGTATACTTATGTTCACTGCTCCTGTGTATTATTATTTTATTCCCCTACAGCTGGTAAGACATTGCAGATATTCAACATTGAGATGAAGAGCAAGATGAAGGCACACACAATGACTGATGAAGTCATCTTTTGGAAGTGGATCAACCTTAAGACGGTTGCCTTGGTCACCGAGACCTCAGTATACCACTGGTCCGTAGAAGGTAAGAACACCTGTGACCAAATAAGGTGTGTTGCTAATTTAATATGTTGGATCAGGTGATGCCCAGCCGGAAAAGATATTTGATCGTCACTCCAGTCTGGCGCAGTGTCAAATCATCAACTACAGAGCAGACGCTTCATTGAAATGGCTACTCTTGATTGGTATACAAGCTCAGGTGAGCAACAATTAGAAAAGTGATTTTACTGGTCTCCTACAATTCATAATTTTTATTCATTGGCTTTAAAATACTGCTTTAAAACATTAGAAGCACTTGCTGTTGTGATATTTAGCTCAGTAGTTTTTGTTGGTTTTATAGCAAAACAGAGTGGCAGGTGCAATGCAGCTCTATTCAGTAGAGCGAGGAGTCAGCCAACCCATTGAGGGACATGCAGCAGCATTTGCACAACTACAACTACCAGGCAACCCCACAGAATCAACCCTCTTCACATTTGCTGTCAGAAATCAGCAAGGAGGGAAGGTAAATAGACCGGGTTTTGTCGTTTACAAACTTACAAGTGGTTCACTATTACAGCTCCACATTATTGAGGTTGGGACACCAGCCCAAGGCAATCAGCCATTCCAGAAGAAAGCGGTGGACGTGTTCTTTCCGCCAGAGGCACAGGGGGATTTCCCTGTTGCCATGCAAGTAAGGCAATTAAGTCAAATATGTGGCATTGTAATATCAACCATTTTGTGTGGTCCTTCTTTAAGCAGCGTTGTGTTGCAGTTTACCATGTAGTCAGATAAAGTAGTAGTTTTGGCAAAAGATTGATAAGTTTATAACTTTACCTATCATTTGTTTTGTCACTAGTTATTATAAAGTGATGTCCTTAATTTATTTCAGAGTTGCTACCCAAGTTGTTTTATTGGTTGTTATTAACAAGTATTTGTAGAAGTTTTCTTGTTAATATTTTTGCATTAGTTTTAAACAAATAATGCAATGGGTCATTCATACGATTCTTTTTTAACAGACCAGTGCAAAGTATGATGTCATCTATCTTATCACCAAATTTGGATATATCCACTTGTATGACCTGGAGACTGGTACATGTATCTACATGAACCGTATCAGCGGCGACACCATCTTTGTCACTGCCGTCCATGATGCTAGCAGTGGCATCATAGGAGTAAACAGGAAAGGACAGGTGGGCAATAATTAGAATTACATTTTGCAGAAATACTTAACTATCTATTTCAGTAGTATTTGTGTAGTATTTGTAGTATATTTATTTAATTGTTAAAGTATTTGTTCGCGACTATCTTCAGTGCTTGAAATAGTATACTGGACATGCAATTATTGTGTACGTTTATGCTACAGTTATGACAGAACAAAGCTTAATACCTTGTTAAGACATGTCAGATCATAATCTACTTGTTGGACATATTTCAAGCATATTTCTATGTGTATTTGCAGAGCATTAAATAAGTCGGACATCTGACATTTTCCTTGGTATTGACCTGTACAATTCTGACACATGTCTGAGCCAAAATTTAATGTTATAGCATACTTTCTACTAATGTCAAATCAATTTTGGTAAATATGTCACAAATTTTATGTTGTGCTGACATATGTCCGAGCACTTTTCAGTCCTTACTTCAAACTCTGTATTTGTTACTAAAAATAAACATGTGTCAACTGTTACTAAAATAAGCATAAATTGTTGCTATTTACTCAATACATGCTATTTATTTACTCTTAATACACAGGTATTGTCAGTTAGTGTTGATGAGACTAATATAGTCCCTTACATCACCACCACACTGCAAAACGCTGATCTGGCATTAAGAATAGCCACCAGGAATAACCTGGCTGGAGCTGAACAACTTCTGGTGCACAAGTTCAACCAGTTATTTCAGCAGGGACAGTATTCTGAAGCAGCAAAAGTTGCCGCCAAAGCACCAAAGGTTTGTGATGTTACTATTTTTAGCTGACTGAAGTTGATACTGTACATTTGTGATGGACCATTAATGCAATTTTACAGAAAGAATTCTTTTAAATTAATTTTGCTGTCTAAGCATGTTTGTAAAGTTAAATGTTTCAGATTCACCTTTAATGTGTTTTTCTAATTAATGCTTGCCTAAGTTTTAAAATTGACTTATGTAATTCACCGGTTGATAATAATTGTTTAAACTGTACTATTGTAATTTACTAGGGTATCCTGAGGACTCCCGAGACCATCCAGCGGTTCCAGGCAGTACCCAACCAGCCCGGCCAGACCTCTCCACTATTGCAGTATTTTGGGATATTGTTGGAGAGCAGTCAGTTGAACAAGTATGAGGCCCTCGAGTTGTGTAGGCCAGTATTGCAGCAAGGGAAGAAACAGTTGCTTGAAAAGTGGCTCAAAGAAGATAAGGTGTGTGTAGCTTGTATTCAACGTGTGTGTGTGTGTGTGTGTGTGTGTGTATTGCGTGCGTGCGTGCGTACATGTGTGTGTGTGTGTGATGCTATATTCGTTCATAGTTGGAGTGTTCAGAGGAATTGGGAGACATGGTCAAACAGGTCGACCCCACACTAGCCCTCTCAGTCTACCTGAGGGCCAACATACCCATGAAGGTCATCCAGTGCTTTGCGGAGACCGGACAATTCCAGAAGATAGTGCTGTATGCCAAGAAGGTGAACTACCAGCCGGACTATGTCTTCCTGCTGCGTAACATCATGAGGATCAACCCTGAACAAGGAGAACAATTCGCCACCATGTTAGCTCAAGATGAGGAACCGCTGGCTGATCTCAATCAGGTTTGTCTACTTATAAGGAGTTGTTGTACTATATTTATAAAATGGTGGCTATATTTAGAAATGGTTGCATGTTTGTTTCAATACGACCAGCTGGTCCAGTTTGGTCAGATTGCTTATACTTTCTGTCCAGGTAAAAGGGCTTACAATTACATGAAATATATTTTTGTAGCAGGGTTTTTCCTAAAGAGTGGGAGAGTAGACAATCTACTTTTCTCAAAATATCTTGTTGAGATGGACATGTTCACATAGTAATATCTAAAGACAAAATATACATGCATCAATGTTTGTTTTACAAAGCATTTTAAGGATTGTACTACAGTAACAAGCTGTTTAAAAAGTGGGCGTGGTACCGCTCATGAGTGCGACATTACATTAAATCTTTACCATAATTTACTTTCAATGTCCCTTCTAACTTTCATGTTCTATTCTTCTCTCCTTCAACTACAGATAGTTGATGTGTTCATGGAGGTCAACATGGTACAGCAGTGTACCAAGTTCCTGCTGGAGGCATTGAAGAACAACAAGCCAGAACAAGGAGCTCTACAGACCAGACTACTGGAGATGAACCTCATGACAGCTCCACAGGTACATATTCTATATAATGCCACCTTTATCTTTGGTACTTAGTAGTACTACTTTCCCTGAGACTCTCGTTGTTTATGATATGAGCAAGTCTTATTGGTACATCAGTATTAAGTTATATCACTGTAGGAGCAGTACTTTACAAAGCATGCATAAAAATTAATGGTTAGACCAGTTGTGAATTACTTTGTTAAAAGGCATAAGTGATGACATAATAGTGAAAGATATTTCTCCCCACCAGTGACCACACATTGTAAACTGTTAACCACCACATTACTCCCAGTGGTATTGAGTGTTTGACAGGTAACAATTGTTTTGTTAAAACATTACTTTCAGTATTAGGGTTGCAATAGCCAGATCCCATGTTTCTATCCCCCTGAAGCCATACATCAAAGTATTTTACTGTATTGCATATCAGTTGTTGCCCAGGTACAAGGCGCGAAGTGTTCAATAGAAATAATGTATCAGTATTTTCTTTGAAAGTCAAAGCTTTCTTGAAATCTTTGGTAGGATACGTATGTAATAGTTACAACACATCCATGAGGTTTGTATCTGATTTATGAACATGATGCCTAAACACGACCCCCGAGGGCATCGTGTTTATAAATCAGATACAAACCGAATGGGTGTGTTACAACTGCTTTGTAGTACAGTGCGTGAGTGGATCAAAGGCGGCCCCAGCTTTTGTTCAGTACTAAGTGTTTTATTGTATGGCTCGTGCTTTACCACTGGTGTTGTGTGTATGTATCATAAATGTCCTCGTGTTTTGAGCCATTAAGGTAGAAACGGCTGGCTGGATGGCTATTAGCTCGAGTATTGGCCGGCTTCAGTATAAACACGTTGCTCCGCGATTAATCACTACTATAATAGGCTATAGTAGCGGCAACACTAAGGCAAGAAAGTGGCGCCTACTCCATGAATGTGCACATTAGCTGTGTCAAATTGCATAGCTTCTCTCCTCATGTATGGATAGTGCAAGATAGAAAAGCCAGTTATATCACGGTAGTCGTAGGATATCTTTGTTATTAATTAACACTCGTCCTCCACTTCACTTCAGGACTCTGTGTAAGAATGGTTTGGTACCTAACAGTGTTGTTGTTCAAATATTTTTGGTATTCACCTGTACAGTTTGATCTGACAAAATGTGCAGATCAAAATGTATTACTACAATATGTTATCAGTATCCGATCATTTTAGTAAATGTCAGCGCAAATATATTTTTGCTCTGACATATTTGTCTGAACATATTTATTTATTATTCATTGTGCTGTAATGACACCTTATGATGTGACATTACAGGTAGCTGATGCAATCCTCAGTAATCAGATGTTCACACACTACGACAAGGCCCACATTGCACAGCTGTGCGAGAAGGCAGGGCTCCTGCAGAGGGTAAGACAACCAATCAAATTGATGCTTTCTTATTCACACAAAATTTGCATACATGTGCACACACACAACACACGCACAACACAGGTAAAAATTACAAAATTTTAATTTCCTGTTTTTAGGCACTGGAGCACTATACTGACATATATGACATCAAGAGGGCTGTCGTTCATACTCATTTGCTCAATCCTGATTGGCTAGTCAACTATTTCGGCTCCTTGTCGGTAGAAGACAGCTTGGAGTGCCTGAAGGCGATGCTGCAGGCGAACATCAGACAGAATCTTCAGGTGTGCGTCAAAATTGCCAGCAAGTATCATGACCAGTTGACAACGACGTCATTAATTGATCTGTTTGAATCCTTCAAGAGTTTTGAAGGTAAGCCAGCTAAAACCATGTAGTGAATTTTTGTAAAGGTACCCACATATTATACCAGGCCTGTGAAAATCAACCATGTCAGCACACAAAAATCATCTACTTTTCAAATTTGTTTTATCATAACTCGCGCTATAGTACTAGTTATGCTAACAAAACAATTTTATCACAAATGCAGAATTTAATGGAACAGCTTACAGGTCAATGCAAATACCTCTTTTAGAACTGAAGATATTAATGAATATCTTACTAGGTGACATTGTTGATTTTCGCAGACTCAGTTGCATAAAAATTATGCTAAAATTTTTTAAACTACATCTGTCTATTTTAATCCATATATTTTTCCATATTAGGTTTGTTTTACTTTTTGGGATCCATTGTCAACTTTAGTCAGGACAGCGATGTGCACTTCAAGTATATTCAAGTGAGTGCAATTTTTTGCACTACTACGTAAGTATGGGGTGTATTCTATTTATTTCAGGCGGCATGCAAGACTGGTCAGATGAAGGAGGTGGAGAGGATTTGTCGTGAGAGTAACTGCTATGTGCCAGAACGAGTAAAGAATTACCTCAAGGTAAAAATGGCCTACCTTATTTTCTTTTAATGTGTGTGTGTGTGTTATCAATGGACATACTTGTGTCTTTCTTACCCTCAGGAGGCAAAGTTGACCGACCAGCTGCCGTTGATCATTGTGTGCGATCGGTTTGACTTTGTACACGACCTTGTGCTCTACTTGTATCGTAACAACCTGCAGAAGTACATTGAGATCTACGTACAGAAGGTAAGAATGAATCCAAAAAATGCCTGGGGGACAAAGTTAAAAATGTAGAGGGGTACATCTTGTATAATACTATTATAATCTAGAATCTTTTTAACATAGGGATATATAGAATTTCGATTTTGTATTCCAGAACCTAGGGGACAGCAAGAATTAACCTAAGGGCGAATGCCCCAGCCCTCCGATCCCCTCCTTTAGGGGAGATTATAACAGGCATCTGACATTTTCAGACCAATTTGATTATATTTCCAACTGCTTTAACATCAACACTCTAATCAAATGATATAATGTCTGATAACAATCTAACATTTGTCTGATCTTTTCTGTTGAGTTACAGTGCTTATGATAATGATTCATTGAAAGTTGTTCAGACATTTGTTTTGCCATTGTAAATGTAATGACTTCCTCATTGATAATGTATAGTAAATTTGTCTAATAAAATTTAGTTTGGTTGGTCAAATATCAAAGTTGGCCGGAAAATGTCTGATGACTGGCCATTATCATAAGCTCTGCAGTTATGTCTAGTCTCTTCTATTCTACCCTTCTCTCTTCCTTAATGTTCCTTTAAAATGGCTAGAGAAGAAACTAATGCCTGTTATAGATCTCCAGACCTTTAGTATCTATGCAAAGTTTAAGCTCACTCTCTTCATGGTAGGTTAATCCAGCTCGTCTACCAGTTGTGGTGGGTGGCCTCCTCGATGTTGACTGCACTGAGGACGTGATCAAGAACCTGACGCTGACGGTCAAAGGATCCTTCTCCACTGACGAACTGGTAGAAGAAGTTGAAAAGAGAAATCGGTGAGTGCTCATGAATGATCGAGGATATAGTTGTAATATTATTGTCATAATTACAAAGCATGAAATAATAAGAAATAAAATGTGTTTAAACAGAATTTTAGCTGTACAATTTGTCAGATCAGAATATGTATTTTATTTATGCTCTATAATATACGATAAGTACTATTATTATTACATGGTGATTGTGCTCATAGGCTCAAACTGCTGTTGCCATGGTTAGAGTCAAGGATACAGGAGGGAACTGAGGAGCCTGCTACACATAATGCACTAGCAAAGATCTACATTGACAGTAATAACAACCCTGAACGCTTCCTGAGGTGTGTGTGTGTGTGTGTGTGTGTGTGTGTGTGTGTGTGTGTGTGTGTGTGTGTGTGTGTGTGTGTGTGTGTGTGTGTGTGTGTGTGTGTGTGTGTGTATGTGAGTGTGTGTGTGTGTGTGCGTGCGTGTGTGTGTGTGCGTGTGACGCACACACATGTACACACAACACACAATTTAAAGCACATATTAACATTTTCTACCTTATGTCTGTTTAATTACATCTGTTCTATCATCCTACAGAGAGAATCAGTTTTATGACAGTAAGGTGATAGGCAAGTACTGTGAGAAGAGGGACCCCCATCTTGCCTGTGTGGCATTTGAGAGGGGACAGTGTGATGCTGAGCTGATCAAGGTAGGATCTTGCACCTTGTAGTGTGTCACCAGTCGTGTCATCGTCACCCCCTCCCCTAGGTGTGTAATGAGAACTCATTGTTCAAGAGCGAGGCAAGATATCTAGTGAGACGTCGAGATCCTGACCTATGGGCCATGGTACTGGACCCTGAGAATACATTCAGAAGACAATTGATTGATCAGGTAATGGAAGTAGGGATGAGCAATAAATACTGGAGAGATATTTGAACCAACAAAGATATACGTTGGAGAGATACATATATTGCGATATTAAGTAAATATCGATATCGCAATCATTGCCATTGACTATCGTAATAGCTGTTGAATAGATAGGGCTTTGTGCCTGCACATCAATAAAAACAACAATGATGATAAAATGTGTAGTTTGAAAATATTGGGAAGTCAAATTCTCCACCGTTTGAATGAAAAATGCTAAAATTGATACACTCTAAACTTTGTTAAGTAACCTTAGCTATGCTATATTTCTCTTCTTTGATAATCCCCTAAAATTATTGCTCATAAACATTCAGCATCTAGGTATTTTGAGATGTCTGGGCTAACCGGTTTCATTCTGACATGCTTGTGGTAGGAGTGCATAACTTTTAACTTGCAAGAAAAATGTCCTGGCATTTTTAATGGATGTATGACGAGACTATTTTAATAAGTGACACGTTCAAATGGTTAGAAAAAGAGGATGGCAAAAATGCATCACTGAAAAGGAAATGTATTATTTTTAACTTCTTAACAATTTTCATGCACTGAAAAAAGGACTTTTCAATAAATAGAGAACTAGCTTTTAGTATAGTGATGCATTCTTTAGGTTGTACAGACGGCACTAAGCGAGACACAAGACGCTGAGGATGTGTCGGTAACAGTGAAGGCATTTATGACAGCCGACCTGCCCAATGAACTGATCGAATTACTGGAGAAGATAGTATTGGAGAACTCTGTGTTTTCTGATCACCGGTAATCACTGATTGTAGCTTTGAGTTATTTAAAGTATATTTGGATTTTGATTGTATGTTTTTCTATAGCAACTTACAGAATCTGTTGATCTTGACTGCGATCAAGGCAGACCGATCAAGAGTGATGGAGTACATCAATCGCCTTGACAACTACGATGCCCCGGACATTGCCAACATAGCCATCAGCAGTCAACTGTTTGAAGAGGCGTTTGCCATCTTTAAGAAGTTTGAGGTTAACACTTCCGCCATTGAGGTGAGTGCATGTCTCCTTGTACAACAGTTTGTATTCATTTATTGACTCTCTATACCACATATACCATACTTGCCCTTCGCCAAACATTTTCTAGTTTGACCAACTAAACTAAACTATTTGACCGGACAAATTACTATTCATCATATTGGGAAGTCAATAAATTTACAATAAGAAAAAGACAATTTTCGACCCTTATCATAAGCATTGCAAATGAGTCCCTTAGAAGTGTGTGTGTGTGTGTGTGCATGCGTGTGTGCATGTGTGCGTGTGTGTGTGTGTTTTTAAATGTCATTTCACTTCATCAGGTATTGATAGTTAACATAAGTAATTTGGACCGGGCTTACGAGTTTGCTGAACGTTGCAATGAGTCAGCCGTGTGGAGCTTGTTGGCAAAGGCTCAGCTCGATGAAGGGATGGTGAAAGAGTCCATCGACTCGTACATTAAGGCTGACGATCCCACCACCTTCACTGAGGTCATTGAGGCTGCTAATAATTGTGGTGAGTATGTCTGTCCGTATGTTAGTTTGTCAGAGCATGCAATATTGAAAGCTCTAATGGAGGTGATTATTTGTAGAGCTTAATTTAAACAAATCATAGGGAAGAAATTAAAACACCCTAAAAATAATTAGACATGCTTCATAAGATTTCCCACACAAAGGCAGTTGTTGCCATTCGAACTTTTCGTTATTTGTTTAAATCATATTATTCATTTCTATGCAACATTTTTGATCTTTTCTAAATGCATAATATGAGCGTAAGACTTTTATTCAGGGGACAGCAATTTGTTTCGGACCTTTAGTGCAAGGAAACACGAAATCATTGTTTTCCTAGAAAAGCTTGGGTGTAAACTTTACTTGTTGTAATGTGTTATTTTATTAGGTAATTTTGAGGACTTGGTGCGCTACCTGCAAATGGCCCGTAAGAAGACCAGGGAAACCTACATTGAAACAGAATTGGTGTTTGCCTTTGCCAAAACCAACCGCCTGGCTGACCTCGAAGAGTTCATCTCTGGACCCAATCACGCCCAAATACAGCAGGTATGTCCAATACTAAATTTAGTAATATGATCTAATTATAGTAACATCTATTCTATTTATAGGTTGGTGAGCGTTGTTACAATGAGAAGATGTATGAGGCAGCCAAGTTGTTGTTCAATAATATTTCCAACTTTGCTCGGTTGGCGTCTACTCTAGTCCATCTCGGAGAGTTCCAGGCCGCCGTAGACTCTGCCAGGAAAGCTAACTCCACCCGCACCTGGAAAGAGGTTAGAAAAGATTTTGTATTTTATATTTTATATTTATAGAATCACTTAAGTATTTATAATTTCAAAATATATTTATAACTACAACTACAAAATTGTGAATTTTATATGGATGTATTTAGCAATTATTTTTTAAATTTTGATGTTGCATTTTGGAATTACAAATGTATTTGCAGTTTAATTTTTCATCTTATATGATGTATTGTAGGTTTGTTTCTCATGTGTTGAGGCTGAGGAATTCCGATTGGCTCAAGTGTGCGGTCTACACATAGTGATCCATGCGGATGAACTGGAAGATCTCATCGATTTCTATGAGCGTCGTGGTCACTTCAACGAGTTGATAGCACTGCTGGAGGCTGCCCTGGGGCTGGAGAGAGCTCACATGGGCATGTTCACCGAACTAGCCATCCTTTACTCCAAGTACAAGCCAGGAAAAATGAGGGAACATCTAGAATTGTTCTGGTCTCGTGTCAACATTCCCAAGGTATTGTAATTTAACCATGTAGTTTTATAGGTTAAGATTTAGTACTTAGAATTACTAGAAGTATTTGTAATTACAAAAGGAATTATTATATTTATAAATACAAAATGTGGGGTTTATAGATTGTCTTGATGTCTAAATTACAAATTTTGTAATCTCCTATAATACTTATCATTTGGTTTTGTTTCACTTCATTTTCAGGTTCTTAGGGCAGCCGAGCAAGCCCACCTGTGGCCAGAGTTGGTGTTCTTGTACGACAAGTACGAGGAGTATGACAATTCAGTGATCACCATGATGGCCCACCCCACTGAGGCATGGAAGGAAGCACAGTTCAAGGAGGTCATCACAAAGGTTGCAAACATCGAGCTCTACCACCGCGCCCTTCAATTTTACCTAGATCACAAACCACTGCTCCTGAACGATCTCTTATTAGTGCTCACCCCTAGATTGGACCACACCAGGGCTGTGGGCTACTTCACAAAACTTACCCATCTCAGCCTCGTGAAGCCATACCTGCGCTCAGTACAGATAAATAACAACAAGGCTGTAAACGAAGCTCTAAATTGTGTTCTGATTGAGGAGGAAGATTTTGAAGGCCTCCGCAAATCCATTGACTCTTTCAGTAACTTTGACAATATCACTTTAGCTCAGCAACTGGAGAAACACGAGCTGATAGAATTCCGTCGTATTGCTGCCTACTTGTACAAAGGGAATAACCGCTGGGCCCAGTCTGTCGACCTGTGCAAGAAAGATCTCCTTTACAAAGTAGGCTACTCCATTATACTGTATAAGAGGGAATGTGGCAAGGGATTAGGGCACGAACGAATGTGACTTTTTGACATTCAAACATTCTTTAATTTTCAATTTCGAACATTCGACTAATGTCCATACATTAAGTGGCATTTTCTCACTTGTTTTTCAATTTTTAAATAAGCAACAATAAGGTAATTACAACTATGTTTGATGGTAAGTTTCTCTAGTATTTGTAACATTGAAGGGGCTTTTACATAAAATTTGTAGGCATAATTAGATTAACGAATGTTTAGTAGTAAAAACCTACTAATGAATGTTACAAATTAATTGTCACAACATTTGTTCATGCCCTACAAGGGATAGGATCCTATAGCGTTATCTTTGCTTTTTTAGGATGCAATGCAGTATGCTTCAGAGTCACGGAATACAGAGACGGCAGAGGGATTGATTGCGTGGTTCCTTGAGATAGGCAAGCCAGAATGTTTTGCCTCCTGTCTGTACTCGTGCTATGACCTCCTGAGACCTGATGTGATCATGGAACTAGCCTGGAGGCATAATATAATGGACTATGCCATGCCTTATTTGATACAAGTCACACGTGAATACCTGACGAAGGTAAAGTTGTGGCTAAAATCCTGTAGTATCAGTATCACTGTAAGGTGTTGTGATTGTTGTTTGGTCAGGTGGACAAGCTGCAACAGAGTGATGCGGAAAGGATCGAGGAGCAACAAGAGCAGCAGCCAGCACCAATGATGATGGGTATATAGTAGTGTGTGTGCGTGTATGTGCACCTGTGTTTATCTGTCTGTCTGTCTGTCTGTCTCTTGTCTTTCACTGTATCAACACTTGTGCAAAAATAGGTCTTGTCTGTGTATCCAATTTTGCAACTTTGAAGATGCATAACTTAGTCTGTTGGTAAGCTAAAAATGTGAAGCAAGAAAGATTATGTAAATGATTGAATTTTTGGCTGATTCACAAGAGGAAATTACGGTTCATTGGATGTACAGATAGACCTGTTTTCATAGACTCAGTCACAATTATTCATCTTTAAATTTTTTATAATCCACAGAGCCTCAATTGATGATCACTGCTGGCCCGGGGCTTGGGCCGCCTCCAGGAATGATGCCGATGGGCGCTGTACCCCCCGGGGGCATGCCGCCGATGGGGATGATGCCACCAGGGGGAATGGGGCCCGGTGGAATGGGGCCTGGTGGAATGCAGTTCCAACAACCACCACCCAGCGGAGGTGGCACCTTCTATTAGGAATTATTGTCCATTTTCTAGTCTATAGAAGAATTAGCCGTTTACATATTATTATGTTTCATTTATTAAATTAAGAAAAAGGAACTTTATGCTGTGTTGAGAATAATGCAAGAAAACTGGTTTTGTTGTGCACAATGGTACGATTATTATATATCATTCTTGTTTGAGTTATTTTTTTCTTATTAATTATTATTAATGACCGTTTGTAGTGTATTTGAAGGAATACATTTTCAGCCACTCGAGTGGTAAGGGGTGACCCTATATATCTGTTGTGCGCGAGGTTTACTTTTAAGAACACAAAGCCGTTTGGGTACTAGTGTTATGTTTTCACCTTGCTAGTAATTAATACCAAAGTCTGGGGTAAAAGCCACTCGCGATATCAATTTTTTCATGCTTGTATATGGTGACATGTAACTTTACAATGATAAACTTGCACCATCAAGACGGTGGTTGTGGGTTTTTTACAACACCTATCTGGGGGTGTAATTATTTTATACGTGGCATATGGATCTAGAGTAGTTAAATATTCTATTAAAGCAGTCATGGTTGCTTATGACTTGTCCTATTCTAATGGAACAGTCGGGTTAAAAAATGATGAGTTTTGAAACAAGGCTGTTTTCAGAATGGGGTACTTATTCCAAGAGTACTCAGGCTGAGCTGGCTAGCTACTGGAGCTAAAAAATTTATCAATTAGCTATAGCTATTTACTTAGCAAAAGTAAAGTCACAGGGTTTCGGTAGAGTGATTTTAAGCAAATATCCTCCCCTCCCAACATCTATAATATGTAACTACATGGCTACACAAGTTAAGAGTTAATAATTTTGTGTATTGTGATATGGAACTAAAGTGCAGTGGCCACAAGGGAGGTTGGATGAGGATTGCTGATCTTAAGGGGAGATGATTGTCCCTCAGGATGGACTAAGATTACTACTGTTGCAGCTTGTACGTAGCTATAGCTCCTATAGCGTGTACTCCTAGATGTTATGCTCTACTATTTTCTCCACTCTTATTCCATACGGTAAAGTAGCTATAGCTATGAGTGGGTTATCAGAGAAGCCATACCACTTTTACCTCCCCTGGGTCTCTGGTCATCAGGTCATGTCACACAAACAGATTGATATACTCTAATAGAACAGTCAGGCATCCAGGCACTTCATGTAATTCTAATATAGGGCACTCAGATATTGATTTCTTAAGTGCAAGAATGATGTACGTATGCGTATATACGTAGCTGGCTATATAGCTATATTTGAAACCGATTTCTGTTTTAAAATAGATTTTGCGTTTTGAGAACTAATTTGTGTTTTGACACTGATATGAGTTTAAGTGAATGTGATTTGAGAGTGTATCGTCACACCCCTCGCACCTATGTATATTAATATTTTATTACATACTCAAGCTTGATTAGAATTTCCTGAAATATTATTTAAGAGGATACAATACCTCTGGCTCTAGGGGCAAAGTAAATAGGTATAACTATAATAATGCAATATTGGAGCATACATGTTTGACTTTTTAATTAGTAGCTATCCTCTTTGTTGTCTTTTATGAATGCGCAATATGCCGACTATTTGCAATAGCCAGCTATATACCTCATGGCTATTTATTGTAGGGTGATCTGCAATCAAGGTAAAACTCAATATCAGCAGTTAAGGTCTCCAAAAACCATATAGCCAGCTACCTACAAGAAATTACAGAGAAAAATTACAAATGTATGAATGTAGCTACGTAGCTATAGTTTGTACAGTCTTTCAATACCATATAGTACATTTGTAGTTTTGAACCGTCTCAAAGTAGCCAAGATACAAATAAACACACTGTGGCACAAGCACATCATGGACTATAGCTTCCTTGTGGAAGGGGGCTAAGGAATCCACATAATAAAAAGTGGATAATGACAATAACAACAAAGAAATCATAATTTGGAGCAAGGTGTAGGTTATACAGTAGCAGCCGATCATTTGTGGGAATGATTAATTCTTACACTTCAATCGCTGCTCACATAAATTATCTACTTAACCTATCTAAAGTCAACAGTCTCACATCAACAATATATCACCTGCCATAGCTTTATAGATGTTAGCCTCGTGAGATTATGTAACTAGCTACATGCAAAGATTTCTGGTCATGCACGTTCAAACTTTTAAACTTTTTATCGTGTAGTTGAGGATTTACAAAATAAATAATTTGGTTGGGTAAAGTATTGGCAACTGATACGCAATTCACCAAAGTCGCCAAACAATTCCCCTGCTGCCAAATTTTTACCCTACATGGTGTGTATACGTACATGCACAGTGATCCCAGATTCTTCTTTTGCCTATCTTGGCATGCAACCCTGAATATAACCAGCCATGCAAGCTTATTGCATGCATACGACTTATAGCTAGCTATGTAGATATATGAATGCAAATGTGGTACAAATATACTGTTCACATTCATAAAATAAACAGGTGGCAACTTTAATAAGGTTGGGCGATAATGAAAATGGTGCTTTGCCATTTTGAATTGGAGAAACTTGGACATTGCTAATAATTTTTATATAGATATTGGCATTGAAATATGCGACTGGGTCTGTGTAAATAAGCCATGTACTAGCTAGCTAGGTAGTCACGGTTGCACAAAAATTGCCTAATTTATTATCATAATTAATTTTCTCATTTAGCTATATGATAGATAGCTAATAACAATATATCAGTTCTAGCGACAACTATAATTATTAGAGTTTTTCTCAGAATGACAATTCTAATCAGTTATCCATGAATCACTATATAAAATTCAAATGCAAAAATGCCCATGTCCTGGGGTGTAAGGCTTACATGCATTTGGACAGCCGGCACAGGTTCAATCCACCGTCTCAGAAAAAGCCAACGGAAATGCCTATATCTTGTATGCTAATCCATAAATGACAACAGGCATCTGTAGCTATACAATAAACTTTGCCCCTTTGTACACAACTTAAGACGATGATGACATTCTATCAACTGAGATTACATTCCATCTGTACAAGTGCAGAAAGTGGCTGTCACCAGCTGCAGACCTTTGCACTTTGTGGCTATGCCCAACTATATAATATTATTTGCTAGGATCACGGATTGGGAGGAGTACCTTAGGACACCATGCAGCTATCTCATAGATTTGATAATAAAAATAATAATAAGCAGTCACTATAACTGATTAATTACTGTAATAATTATTGCAGTTTGGTTGTGATGAAAAGAACTAGTCTGGCGTAGCCACTAGCCAGATCCAAGCATACACCAAACCAGAAAAGAACAATGAACAAGAGAATGGATAAGAAACTAGTGGAATAATGTTTTCAGGCATTTTGGACTTCCTCTTATAAGGGGTAGGGTAGGCAGGGTAACTAAGGGTAGGCAATTTGATTTGTGGGCTAAACTTTGAATCATCAAGCTTCAAGCGTAATGCTAGGCAGAATAGGAAGTGTCTATCAAAAGATCAATATACTTTAATAGAACAATCATGCACCTTACTCAGTTAGTCGTTTGCTCTCGGCTTCTAATTTTATAATTTATTAGCATACGAGTACAATAATTTCATTTATGAGCACTGACCATGCAGCCGGCAGGCAGAGCATAAGTATAATAATTATTCAAATGACATCAGTTACAAATTTTCCTGTGGGGCAGACACCCTAGGTCAGTTAAAGCTGGCACAGCTGTACTGCGCCGGTACTAGTATAGTCTCGTGAACTAGCCCCTTGCAACCTGCCCCTGTCGACAGTACTTGTCCCCAGCCAGCCCTCAGCATAGGACTAATTTTATTCTTGTAATTCACTTAGCTACCTGGCTAGCTACTAGCTATAATTGTAACCTGATCAGCTGTAAAGCTATAATAGCTAATAATAATAATCTCACGATTTCTCAAGATTTTACAGATGTAGCTATTATTATTTATATAGCTAGACCTATGCATGCACTAAAATATCCATTTATTGTGAAACGGAAAGCTCGGCGAAAAGCCTAAACCCTACTGGCAGGAACTGAAATATTGATGCGGTAAAGTTGCCAGTGAATATTACTGATTGCAAATGTTTATGCAAATTATTTTGTTGTAAGCTGACTACACTGGCCACAAGAGGGGAATATTTGTCATACTCCATGACTTCATACCTTCATACAATGGATACAAAAGCGGAGCGGTCACAATGAAGTTAACGATGGTGCAAATTGATGAGTATTCTGGATGATTTTGAACTTCATACTGTACTCACGTGATCCAAGTCTAGCCGTGCCAAACGAAACTCGTGGGTTTTATCCCTCGGTTTTATCATAGAGATTATCATAGTCAGCGGTGCCGGTAGGCTACACCATAGCATAGCTATATAGGAGAAATAATGCTTAAATGAGCTGCAGAAACAGCAGTGTTGCATCTAACTAGCTACGTACGTAGGTAATCATGCATTTGTGTATAAAAATTGTTATTAAGTTATAGCACCTCTCATTATTCAAGGTTGGCAAATCTTACGGTAATTTGAAATCTAAATTCTCCTAAACGATCGATTATTACCGTAAATTTCCGATTTTATCATATGATTTCGTAGGTGATTTTCCCAGATTTCCCCGATTTTCCTTGTTGCGGACCCCCTGAGATTGGGAGTGACCGAGGGGTACGACAGGATTCCGAATCTCGTCGATGGTTGCCAAGATTCTGGAATCTGGAATCTTAACTTTCTTGTAAACCTTGTATTTATCCGTAAATTGTTAATCACGTGATATGGATAGCCTTATTTGGTATACAGGAATCTTTAGAATCAAGTCAGGAATCTTGGAATCAAGCCAGGAATCTAGGAATCCTGCCAAGATTCCAAAACATTCCGAATCACGTCGAAGAAAATTCATAGTGTCGGATCCCTCGGGAGTGACAAATACCAACTAAATTGATGGCTGGAGTAGTTCGCTGGTTAAAATCTGGCCAAGCAGAAGTGAACCACAAATTCAGTCCGATAAGAAATCAGGACGATGTCGCGGACGGTACGGATAATGATGACTCAGAGATGGAGAAAGTTTCGCGCGTAACCGGTCTAAAGCATATAGAAGGTATTGACAGTGACAGTTGTAGCTATCAAGGTTTTTTCGCCGACCCAAATACAAAAAAAAAAAGCGGGGCTATAGTCTGCGGTCATTTCCCCGGCTTGAATAAGTACATCCTTTGATTACAAATTTTATATTGTCGTGAAGCCCTTCAAATCCCAGAACATTAATAAAAGAAGCGCTCTGATAGGCCTAAAAACAAGGGAGGTATGGCCCGACAAATATCATTTACCATACAATATTTCTTTGTAGTTCATGTACTGACAAATTGTAGGCAGCTGCTACTGTACATTTCCAATGACAAAAATCATTTGTACAAGTTTGTCACTTCAAAGGCTTGTCTTGTAGCGATTACAAAGTCAAGGTGAACCCGAACAGAGTATAGCAGCGCCAGACTAGTACGTATCAAGGGTGGAGGAAGCAGTGATTGGTCAGGCAACTTAGTAGGTAAAGCATACACTGGCATAACTTTCAAACATTAAAAAATGGCTTCTTAAACTCCTAATTTACTAATGACCATCTGCCTGGCCTGTCCCTCGACTCCCTCCATCCCTGAATATGACACACAATTATATTAGAAAGTTTACAATGATGATCAACATTACTTTTATTGGATACTTAGACCATTGATAAGGCCACTATTCGGTGATTGTTAGTTTCTCATCCAGCAATTTTAATTTTAGCAATGTGGGCGGGCGGACATTATACCATTATGCCATTATGCTTTTATATAAGGAATTTTTATGTTTTTAGTGAAAGCAAAGTCCTATTGGTGTGTACCATTCCTACAACAAACATATATCATTTGTATAGCTATACGTAGATCTATGTAACAAGCTGCAATGGCACAACCTCCACTAACCATTTGCCACAAGAACACACCTCTTTTTGTTATGCAGCAATAAATCGATGCGTAAACAATCAAATGCGACATTTGGTGCACTTTCATAAAAGCATGTTGCGTTGTACGCATGCGCAATGTGTATAATGGCAATTGTGGCAGTTTCACAAAAGGATGCGGGTGGTGAAAGAGGCATGCGGGCAGTGGATGAGAAATTAACATTCACCAAATAGGAGCCTAATAGAGGGGCGCGTATATATAGTGCCCTGGGATTGGAGGCTTCTATACTAAACATATATGTACGTATGTAGCTACGTTAACACATCTCATCTACTACAAAATATTTAGCACATTAGAGGTGGAATTTTGTATAACTTTGGGAATTATCTTTGGATATGTTTTGTTATGCGGAATCAAGTGTTTCTATGTATCTGATTTTAGTATGCATCACAATACGTTGGATTTCCTCTATAGTCATTTCACTGGTTTCAAGAGCATCCTTTTAGTTAAATGGGTGCATGTGCATGAATTAAATGATTCAAATTACTCCTGCATGATTTTCGGATAGTTATCAATAACTTCAAGGGTTAGCAAATAGCTATATTATTATGCAGTGAAATTATGTTGTGTAATATTACATGTAATCTTATCTTTAACGTTTGAATATACATACTTTGGAAAATCATTTTACTATCCCATCTTTCTGTATAATCTTGTATGGGTTAATTATCACTGATACTTACGTAGATTTTAGAAAGATTGTTGTGAGTGGGTAGTGCAGAACTTGCGTGTGCAGCATGTGGCTGCAACTCAGATAGAATATTCGTAGGTGCGAAGGACTGAGAGCTGTGAAATAGCCAAGCTTCCAATCCCTGGCGCTACGTCTGTAATCTATGGCTAAATATAGCTAACTGTGGAAGCCATATGAGTTAGATACACAATAATAGCTAATGAAGTTTTTAAGTCTAGACGTATATTAGGTTTCTACAGCTAATATTATGCTCTGCATGAGGCTTCAGAAACCATATAATATAATATATGATTAGCCACCTCCTCTTTAAATGGTCTCACACACAGCCGGAGGCTAAATTCCTAATTTAAACTTGCTAAGGTAATTATACTATAATCAGGAGAGCTAAAAGAGATTGGGCAATCTGTCCCAGTCCTAGGGTTCATAGATAGGGCCCATAAGTATATTGTATAGTACACAATGCTGAAATGGTAAAACTTCGGTGGATTTAGGCAAAAGGCTAGGGATTTGGGTGAGGAGAGCTTTGGCAAATCGTCCAGCCTACATTTAGCTCACTGAAATGATTCGTGTTCATTCAATGCACTAACCCATAATCGATATGAATGTCACATATGTGATAAATAACAGCATATGCATTTTTCTACCGAAAGTATGTTGGTTCAGTTACAAGCACAAGGCTCTTGTTTAATAAACCGATATTGTAACCTTAATATCTACCGATACCGATTGTCACAAAATTCCCCAATAATCTGTTGTTTCCGATTGTGATCCGATAAATCGGTACAACACTACTCTAGGTTAGTCTCGCAAGGCCAGACCGCTATTTTTTCTTTGTATGGGGGCGGGAAAAATATTTTCCTGCCCCATACAAAAGAAAAAATAGCGGTCAGGCTTGCGGGACTACCTCATAACGCACATCCGGATATATTTACTGTAATTATAATTACATAGGATGAATATATATATTTATAATTACAGAGGATGAATTTAAATTTAGCTATATACAACTTGTTATTTAACTGTAATTATAATTCCAGAGGATGATTTATCCAATGTGTATACAGTGGAGGAGGCAGTACATAAAATAGGATTTGGAGTATTTCAAATTCTTTTATCATTGTTCTGTGGATCAATATGGGTAATATTAATATTATTATTAGTATTCTATTGCTGCTATATATGGCTATAGCTGGTAGAAGCCTTTGAAGTGATGATATTATCAATATTATCCGCTGCTCTGAGGTGTCAGTGGAACTTGAGTAGTGTCCAGGAGGCCACCATCACCACGGTAATCACTCTGATCACATGATCTCGTTATATATGCATGGTCGTTTGTGTAGGTTGTATTTTTAGGTTTTCTGTTTGGTAATCCAGTATGGGGTGTGGTTGCTGACAAGTTCGGAAGGAAAAAGGTCAGTGTTTTGTGATACTGTATATACCGAGGGGAAAATACGAATTTTGTGAATTGAGCTCGATTCGTGAAATCTTTCCCTGTGAAAATTTGCTGAATTAAGTGTAGCAATGTTATAAAGTGTCATGCATTTGTGAGAATTTTCCTCATGAAAAATGGCACCACAGGGCATTCGTGAAATATTTCCCCCTCAAAATAACCCGCTATACGATACATCATTATACACCACAGTGGATAGGCAATGTTTAAGCAAATGCCACACTTCAATATTTGCTACTCAAGGCCCTTTGTTGGGAAATATATACAAACTCTGTATCTTCAAAGTTAGTTAATCATTGCTGAAAATTTGAGCTTTGTATAACATTCCAAAAATTTTCTATAGGCCAGAATTGGGGATCTGAACTAGGCTGGTTTTTGCTAAGACAGTCACATTATGCTAATGTGACTCTTGTATATAGTTTTTATGATGTGAATAAAATACTCTATTAAAGCAATCAGGTTATTAAAGCAATCAGATTATTTCCCATTAAATTCTGCATTTGTGGTAAAAATTAGTTTGTTAGTATACGTAAATAGAGCACAAGTTATGGCAAGGCATGTTTGAAAAAACTAGGCAGTTTGGATGCTTGATTTTCATAGACCTGGTCACATACTTACGTATGTATACATCATAGTACATGTGTTACTTTACCCCTTTGTTATTTTGTGCTGTGATAGATGCCTGCTTATTTAGTGACAATTTTTATACATGGTTATTACTGCCCACAGGCACTGTTGGTGGCAATCAGTTGGGGATTTGTATTCAGCATTGTCAGTGCCTTCTCACCAAACTATTATACTCTACTGTTGTTCAGAGGATTAGTAGGGTTTGGATTTGGAGGATCCTTTATTTCGTGAGTTTAGACTTGAATAATGTCTAGCCACATATGTATGTGTGTGTACCTGCCACACCTGTGTGATAAGGCAGTATGTATATATATGTACGTATGTACGTAGCTATACGTAGGTCATATGTATATACATGCATACATACGTAGATACATAGTTACGTAAATGCATGCTTATGCAAAGCTAGTACACAGTGGCGTAACTAGACTATACTTATGATACCAGAGCCTATATAGGCAGTTGACATGTTCTATAGGGTGTTGGCAGATTGTGTGCGAAGCACACATGGCATGTGAAGCATGCCCATACTAGGGGGGTCTGGGGGCATGCCCCCCCAGAAAATTTTGAAAAATTGGACCCTCTGAGATTGAATTTGAGAGTATTTTTGACTGTTTATTGACCCTTATACAGCCAAAGGTTAATCAATAGCATTGGAGACACTATTAGCCAAGAAAGCTCTCTTGGACTGCAGGCACTATACAATAATTATCATGACAATGTTATAGCTGCAGCTGAGTTGATAGCTAACTGATAGCTATGTACGACTATATTAGTAAACATTTAGCACTAAGCATAATGCATCTTTTTATAATTTAATACTTGAATGTTTCTACATCCTGGACTGACTACGTAGTACTGTATAGTTATTGCTCTTATACTGGCTGCTCGCTAATTATAAATAATACGTTGCTACCTGTAGGTGTGTGCATGTGCTTTATCTTGTGGCACCATCGTTATTGCCATAATCACCTCCAGCTTATCCTCTTGTGGCTTATGAATACGATAATGTTAATCAGTGATGCATTAACAGCAATAACAGATGCTAACGACACTTCCACTTCTTCCATTCCATTGTACACGTAATATAGCGCTAGCGCCTGCAATTAGATTTTTGTGTCTTGTATCAAGGTATTGCAATCTTGTGATGCTGTGATGGATATTCATTGCATCATTTCAGTTGCGTTTATGGCTACAATGCCACCCAAATGACTCATATGAATATGATTTAGGTAACTGAGCTAAGTGATAAGTTAATTGTTTTACTTTAGCATAGCCGCAGCCGGCTAGCTAATTTTTAATTTTTTTATTTCAGTAGTGATGCCCAGGCCTAGGCTCGGGTAGGCCCGGGTTTAGTTACGCCACTGCTAGTACATACAGTAGCTGGATCTTAAGCTGCACAATGAATTTCCTAGTCTCCTAAGCCTACTCATAGTCTTCTGTGCTTTCATGCTTCCCTGTGTCCTAGTTGTGCCATATCCTATTCCTATGTAGCTATGTGCTTTGGTCTCCTACATACGTACGTAGCTACATTGTATAGTGCCAAGTTTTCATAGCAAAATTATTTTGTAATTTTTGTAATAAGCAAAAGTTTTTCCTTCAAAAGTTTGTAAGAGTCAGTTAGTCTATATTACTGTAGCTATAATAAGGTCAGTTGCCGACATGCATGCATGCATCACCTCTGATTATACTCTAATAAAACAGTCTAATTTATAGCACAAATCTTACACATGATCATAATATTGAACAAAGCATATAATGGGAAAAAACTGTTTCAAATTCCATCTCAAATTTTCCTGGAGGCAGACACTCTAGAACTGCTGCTGCATAGTTGTACTGTATGCCTCTACAATCTAAGGCTACTTCCTCTACCACTGATGTATGCTCTGTATGTGTATGTCTACGTGTGTCCATTGTAATTACTGCAATGATGTTATCGTTTATATTCAGACCAACCTACTGCATAGAATTTCTCCCTGCTAAGAGTAGAGCAATAATATTTTGCCTGCTGCAGGTGAGTGACCATAATGGAAGCCATTAACTACATAATTATAGACTTATACTTCATTATTCACCTAGGATACACTTTCAAGATTCCTAGACATCCGAGGGGTCTGTTGCTCTTTGAAATTGTGTACGAGACTTCATAATCAACTCTAAATTGCTCTGATTTCAATCTGATTTGAGTGGCTTAAAATCGCTTAAAATTCAATGAATGCATGAGATTTGCCAACTGATTATGAGCTTACATTTGATTTTCTGGAAATAAGACTGAGTTTACAGAAAATTACTGCATTTTGAGTCAATTGATTTCATGATTTTTCAGGGAAGGGCGCACGAAATTTCAGTGAGTGACAGACCCCTCAAAACATCAAAACATGTGATTGTTTTTACATAAAATAATTAGTTGTATGAACAGTTGATAAATACATTAGTGACATAATTTAAATTAATATTGATTATACAATCATACATAGTTTGCCTGGGCAATCGGGACAATATTAGAAGCCATTTTTGCTCTGTTGGTGATGACGAGTATCGATCATGAACCATGGAGGTGGTTGTTGGGTCTCTCTGCTCTCCCCATGCTAGTAGTGATATCATTATTTGTAGTGAGTGATCATCTGTATAACCTAAAAATATGTGTTATAGCTAAATACGTACATTATATATACTAGTTACTGTATGTAGCAACCAATCTATGCTTGAAAACTGAACATTTTTGTCAGTAAAGATTTGAGTAAATCTGTTATACACATGTCATATTACAGTATGTTCTGTTAAAAATTTGTTAGATAGCTACCAAATTATACAAGCTAGGGATGTATGTACATATATTCTATGGATTTTGCTGTAATGTTGCTGGGCACGAAATTTTAATTCTCAAAAAGAAGCAGTGGCTTAAAGAAACAATGTATCCAACCGGATGTTCAGGAAAGGTTACACTGCGAAAATCCATTCATATATGCCTTCCGCCAAATATAACTTCCCACAAAAATTTCCACTTATGCAATATATAGTTGATTGATCTTGAACCACCCTTCAATTTCATTTGAAATGTTACTGCAACGCCTGTTTTGTGTATACGTAGGAACTATTATTATAGCATAAATTTTTGTTGTAAATAAGCTTCACTGTTACATTTGAGACCCAGCATGAGAAAACCGGGCTTATGTACACAAAATACACCTATTCATATTATAGTACATATGTATCTTCATTACTGTATAAGATTTTCAAAATCTGTAAATTATATTTATATTCCGTATTAAATGCTGCATAAATGGTATACTTGTGTTAGATTATGATGTTTATACAAAAAGTGATTCAATTTTTAAATCAAAAATATGATGTGCACATATGTACGTAAGTCATATTTTCTCATGCTGGCCAGGTAATGTTTCTAACTTGTACGTATTAATATTTTAATACTGTATTCCTACAGCTTATACCAGAGTCTCCTCGATATCTGATTATTAATGGAAAAGAAGATGAGGCAAAGAAAGTTTTAGCATTGGTGGCTAAGATGAATTGTAAACAGGTGTCATTGGGAAGACTGGTTACACAGGAGGAGAAGGAGCGGTTGTTAGAGGAAGGAAAAGAATCTTCAAGTTCTCCAGTTAAACATGTTGAAATGTCCAATCCAGAGAATTGTCACTCCCATGACATAGAAACAGAAGAAGTAACACAACCAAATAAGAAAGAAGCAGTTGATAAAGAATTAACTGTGATATCATCAGACAATGAATCGGATAGTGAACTATTGCTAGTATCAGAGGAACATACGCACAGACGGACACTCCCTTCATCACGCATTAAACGTGTTATCAAAGAGAAAGCTATCAATTATTATCACTGGTTCTTACTGTTGTTCAAGAATGGATGGTGGAAGACCACACTGGTGCTATGGTGTATAGGGTAAGGCCTGCAGGAAATTGAGCACATTACGTTATGTGCCAGCATCGTGTGAAGTATAACCCTTTAGACAAGTGCCAATTTACGTACGTATGTACATACTTGTACAGGGATGCATGTACGTACGTATGTACATGCATATATTTGCTTGTCTGTAAACAAAACTTAGTTTGGTTTATGTTGATTAACCTCTGATACGCACAGGTCTATTGCATCACTAACTTACATATGTGACCCGGCATGAGAAAATAGGGCCTACGTACACATAAAACTTGACCACATTTTTGGATTTCAAACTTTAATAGCTTGATAAGACTGTAATAAAAGTTTCACAATTTATGCAGTTTTTCCAGGGAATCTCATGCTGCTTACCGATTTCTAAAACCTTAAAAACTATGGGAGATACATACCATAATATAAATAGGCATATTTTGTGTACATAAGCCCGATTTTCTCATGCAGGGTCACATATAGTAATTGGCAATAGAGTATAAACTGAATGATAATAGTAACAGTCTGATACTTACATACATGTCTATTTGTGTAGCTACAGGAATAATGCTTTGCTAGTCTGTTAATATTACTATATGTACGTATGTATGTAGATTTTCTGGTACTTTCATGTACTTCGGAGCGACACTACTGACCACATCATTATTCCGACATGATGAGCATTGTGGTGAGCATCCACAGCAATGTATCTAGCAAGCCTCATAATGTACATACGTAGCTATGTGGTTGACTACTGTGTTTAGTAAATTTTGTCTTGCAAAACTTTCACAGGTTTTTACGTATTTTCTCGGTTTTTGATGCATGATGCTTCCGAAAGGATTTGTATTGTAGAGGAAATGTTAGCGGAATTAATTTTAGTGTTTTAACCTCATAGCGAAAATAAAAACCTAGCATAAATAACCCTTTATATATGACATGTACGTAGCAGGCCACATAGTGTAGCTGGCAAGCTGTGTTTAATAAATTTTGTCTTACAGGACTCAAAGAAGGTAATGATACTACTACTACTAGCGTTGCACCATGTAAGCCATTATCCAAGTCTGATTATATCCACCTGGTGTGGACCACTTGTGCTGAGTTTCCAGGTCAGCCCCTCCCCTTAATCTGACCAATAAAATTCTACCACTACAACTTACCATAGGAACTGTATGGGTTATATTTGTATTACTGTTTATCGGAAGAAAGAGAGCCATGTCATTGACAGGATTTGGAGCTGCTGTTTGTTATGGACTGTTATTCCTCTGTCTGGGCAGGTATGTACGTATTTACTGTAAAATAATATAAATGACACACTTAGGAATTTTTTACTACAAGATTTTTGGACACTTAATATTATAGTAACATTGAAGAGAACCAAAAGAGTTTGAACGAATATTTTGGAAGAATTCGAGGCCATCATGCTTTAAAAATGTTTTATATACTTGTATATATACAGTAGCTAGCCATGTTCCAAATGATACCATTATATGTGTACATGCATATCTGTTTGTTTGCAGAACTTTAATGACTGTGGTTTTGTTTGGTGTTCGTGGATTTGCTACTGGTTTCTTCCAAGTATATGCTCTTTATGTTCCTGAGGTGAGTAGCTAAAGATTCGATTACTTATATACTGAATTGTTTGTATACGTACATACATAGGTGTATCCAACATCAGTGAGAGCTTTTGGTATTTCATTGTGTGCAACCTTTGGTCGAACCGGATCAATGATTGCTCCATTTGTAGCCCAGGTGTGTAATAAGTTACAATTATACATCACTTACGTATATACGTAGTGTTGTATGATAATCAAAATTATATGACAATAATCCCAAGAATTAGATGGTGTGTTTGTGTACTGCATGCAAAACTTTTAATTGGTGGATCAGTGGCCAAAATATTTTGGCTGAGAAAACATTGACGGAATGGTTATTTTGCACAGTATAAAACTTTGGAGATCGATCGATCTAGTGTATGTATTATTAGTGTTTCAGTAAAAACTGTCCTCATTGATTTTTCTTTAATAGCTAGCTTTTTAAAAATCAATCTTATGGAACATGAAACTACTCACCAAGTACTTCATAAGGCTGTTTTTATTAGTATATTAGTTTTGCTAGCAGTGTAATAAGGCACTACACATCAGCAATTTCTATTATGTAGCTCACTTTAATTTGCAATGACTAGAGCTTGTACAAACTTGTGGTGCATTGGGGGACAAAACTATGGCGGATTGGCTATCAACCGCCAAATCTACCAAAATTTTCTCTCACCAATGTTTTGTAAGTTGTAACATATACGTACATACAATAATATGTACCTGACTTTATTTCATCACTCGTGTTTCTTGAGGCGTTTATCTACTATTACTCACTGGAATGAGTTATTTTGTGTGATAAGGTAGCTATTTATTTTATAGTGATCGTGTTACGTAGTTAACTTTGCATCATAGTATGTATGTATCATATGAACCACAGCTAGCTAGCTAGCTAGCTACTACGTTGTATACAACAAGCATATGACCCTTGCCCTCGGTCATCGGAAATTTGTCATTAATAAACCCTTCACCTGGCAAACTTCCTTTGATCTCGGACTCAGGTCTGCATATATTTCATGTATACACCTAACAGCCATGGTTTATAATATATATGCATGCATTATATGCTTAGTTACACATTGGTGCATTATTGTTTCATTGTCTTACAGACCTTACTGGCCTACAATACTATATTGACTATCAGTTTGTTCATCATCATCACAGTGATGGCATCACTAGCAGCATTCTTACTACCCATAGAGACCAGAGGAAGAGCAATGAAGGTTAACTACTGTATTAAATATTAAATATTTTTATATTAGTAGCCAGCTACTCAGTGTATCTTTATAAAGCCACCCATAGAGACAGTCTCTCATTTTTAGATACATTTTATGTACGTATATAGCTACGTATGTGTATATACGTAGTTGGTGAAATAACCAGGCACAAGTTTTGCTGTTACTTTGTTATACCTAGCTGGTATCACAGATAAGCATTATATATATATATTTATAGTATTTTACGTTGGAGGATCAAAGGGCAAAAGTGTACTTTATTTTCCATAAAGCACTGTTAAGGTGGGAAGAGTGCTTTATGAAACTTCAAAGCTTATAAAGTACAGTTATGCGTGGAACTCTTATACGCCTTAGTAAACAACTCATTGGAATGTGTTACATACCAGAAGGCTGTAAACAAGGCGATGCAGCTAGCAATTCATTTCGAGGTGTCTTGTACAAACCAACTATCTTGTTAATATAACATAAATATAAACGAGAGAGAACACAATCTAGCTGCAAGATTCACCAAAAAACACTGACGCGTAAGTGATAGTAATAATATTCTTGCATGATTAAACCGGCTTACTTGGGCTGATACCACCATTGACAATTATGTCAACCAGCGAGCGTGTTTGTATTGAAGCATTAGTCTTGAAAATCCTATAAAACAGTTAAAGCATTACCTTCCTCGTGCTATACGCGAAATAAAGCACTCGGCGTGCGGCCTTGATGCTAATAAAGCACTCGGCTGCACCTCGTGCTTTATTAGCATCTCGGCCGCGCCTTGTGCTTTATTTCACGTATACCACTTGCGGCAATGCTTTAACTAATACTTATATATATATATATTACGTATATAATAATTGTATATAATATTATGTACAAGTAGCTACGTATGTAGTCATACTGTTAGCTACTGAGTGTTAAAAACTTGTATGGCAGTAGCTGCTGTATAGCAATTTCACAAGGACAATATGCAACAAAAAATTGGGGTTCCAAAAAAGAATGAATAATGAAAGGAACCAAGCAGTAAATGATAAATTATCATGGGTGTAAAAAAAGTGCAAGGCCAATCAGAAGCAGCATTGCAAATAGGTATGTGCGACCAAAAATTTTGATATCAGTTGAGGCCAAGAAGTTACTTATCAAAAACCTTTTTAACTACTTGAATGACATACAATAGTTTATAGCATATTTTCACAACTATGATTGGCTTTGTCACTTGGCCACCTTTATTAATAGTTAAAAAGATTTTTGATAAGTAACTTCTTGGCCTCAAATGATATCAAAGTTTTTGGTCACACATATGTACCTATTTGCAATGCTGCTTCTGATTGGCCTCGCACTGTTTTTACACCCAGAGTGTTTTTGTTTAGCATATCACTACTATTTTGAAAGTATAAACAGATTTTATTACTAGCAAGCAGTAGAGAAGTACTGCATGGGCATAACTTGTACTTACCTAGCACACAATGTTGCAAATTAAACTTTGAAGCTTGATTTTGAAAAACTCAGGCCTGAGATTTTTTTTAATTTTCACTACAGAGTGATACATCAATATAGATTGTATATCTGAAAGTTTATGCAAATCATTTGAAGGAGGTCCAAGTTATGCCAACTATCAACCTGCAGTGTAATAGTCCTTCTCAAATACATTCAAGTGTTTACTTCAGACTGATAATAGTATGACAGGTAGAGCATACATAGGAGAAGTGCTGATACAAATATGGCTGAAATCCATGAAGAAATGAGTGAGTTATTAGACAAACAAGTGAATGTATAAAAAGAGAGTTTGAAAAACTTTCAGGGTTCACAAAAGCTCCCGCAAGTCCACGAAAAAAGTGTGCGATGAAAATAAAAGAAAGAAGAAAATAAACGACTGCCGGATAAAAATTTTTGTGGTGACAGGAAGGCATTTATAAGGCTGTATCAGAAGAATGGCTGAACAGATTTCTATCAACTTTGGGATATTGATTCTTCAAACAATGAAGATACTAATTCTCTTGTAAATGGGCGAATTGGGTGGGAAAGGATGATTTGTTGTGCGTAGTCGCACAACGGGTGCCATAAAACTCGCAATGGCTTGTGCTTAGGAATTGTGGCACCTATTTCCTCCATTCTCGGTTTGTTGATTCGATATAGTAAGAACGTTGTGGGTCAGTAATAACTAAGCGATAGCTTTAATGGCAGCTTAGCTAGAGCATTTACGAATTTGAGGACAGTGCTACATGTAAATAACTCACTCAGTGGTTGCGTTGCTGCACTTCTTCTTGTCCTCGCGACTCACTATCATGAGTCTTGATGTTATATAGAGGAGAGTATCCTACTCCCATATACCCCTGTAGAAACATGTACCGTAAAGTTATGATGTAACATTTCCGAATTTATTCGTTTCTTCCTGTATAACGAGTGACGTCAACAACTGAACACGGTATCGTTAAAAATCAATTATGCTCGATGGTTTAGTGCACAGCTTAAGTTCAAACTATCATGCAAATGATTTATTTGGTTTGCACCACGAAACTAACCCAGTACTTACTTGAAAGAGACACGCTGTAAGTCCTTGCGTTGTAGTAGTTTTTGTATTGTTACTATGGCATCACGTGGACTAGCTCATTGTTGCTACAGACATTTTTTGGGGCTTCATAAACGTCACAACACAACAACCAGTGTCAATATGTCATAACTTTATGCTATTCGTTTCTACAGGGGTATATGGGAGTAGGATACTCTCCTCTCTCTATATATTATTAACTCTTGGTAACTATAACATATAATTGCTTTGTTAAGAAACAACAGTTATTAAATCATGCAGCAATGAAAGATTACAGCTATGTACGTATGCTAGCTACTGTTGTACAGTTAATAATAAATACATATTCAGCATACGTAACTAACTCTATGTAGCCATATATGTACATCTTATTACATGTACATAGGATTCTGGAAGATGAAACTGAAGTCTACTCTGAGCTGCAATGAAAAGTGATGAATTTGAATAATGATATTAATAACATTTATTTAATGTAACCAATCAGCTTATGAAATTGGTAGAATTTGCAGGAATTGTTATGTATAAGGCCATGCCCATCAACAGTATTGAAGGCAAGCCTATCATATGAAACACATGCAGTAGAACTTGTTTATTAACCACGTGCACTAGCTTGGTTTTACGTGATCACAACATAATAGTTATTTATGGCCTTGGGGACAAACACACACACATACATATACACACATATGTACGTACGTATATATACATACTTCACAGACAAAAGCAGTTAGTTAGTTAACAAGAAACCAGGTTACAAACTTACAAACTCAAAACTTGCCCACCATAAAACAGATGCATATGGTCTTCTGCATGCAGCAGTAATAATTGTTATGAAAGACAAAAGAAGTACATAGCCATATATAATAGCTATATATATAATAGCTATATATAATAGCTATAGGTTAAAGTTTTAAGGCTTATAGATATATGCATATGCATGTGAATACAGCAGCATGCAGTCATAATTTTACGGTTTTTGTAAATAGATTGGTTCATGGTGTGATGTAGCTTATTCTATCATTTTATTCATTATTAATGTACCTATACTCCTATAGTAGCTATCTACTGTATATATTGATTCTAATTGCTAATAATTTTGGTGTTCAATTTGTGAAGACACCTGTAAACAGGTGTCTTACTTGTAGCTGATCATATGAGACACCCAAGCCATTGTCTAAATAACTAAGACATGCATGTATGCGCATTGCTTGGATATATACTTCAGTGGATAAACAATCTTCAATTCAGGAATGACACAATAATCAGCTCTACCTCAGTGATTATCATAGCTATTGTGTCATTCCTTCAGGTTGTTCATCCACTGAAGAATCCTAGCACTGGCATGTCTTACCTACGTATGTATACATGTACACATGCATACACACAACACTTAGTCTAACATGAACAATGAATGCATACGTATGAGCATAATTATTAATAATGTAGTCTGAAACCTGACAACTGTATAACTACATGTACATGCAGGTAGCTAAAAGAATTGATCATATCAAGCAAGTCTGCATGTCTGACAAATCTGAAGAGTAGATGCAAGTTGATGCTCCAAATTCCAGCTATATAGCTATATTATACGTATGTACAGTATACTCCAGAGGATGAACACCCCTATAGCTTTATGATTATATAACAATTGTGACAAAAGCCAAACTACTTATAGTTCACCTCCAATGTTACCCAGTCAATGGGCCATAAAATATATTTGGGATGATGAGCAAAGCTCAAATTTTCAGCAATGATCGAATAATGTTTCTTCCATCATAACTCTGTAAATAGCTATGGACTCTAGCTACGTAGCAATGTCTTTCCAAACAAATGTTAGTTAGCTAGCTAGCTTGAGTATAAAGCATTGAAGTGGCAAATTTGAAAGAGTGAACGTGGTATACGTAGTTTTTGTCTTTTTTGCTCATGTTACCCTGAGAGGTAAGTAATTTAGAAGTATAATGAATGCATAGCTACCAGCATAATCGTAAATATTTATAGTTAACACAAAATGTGATTAGTTAATATACTCCAATAAAACAGTCACTTAGCTTAAAAATTTTATATAAGTATAATTTTATTCCTCAGCACAGATTGCATGATGTTGCAATCGTGTGACTATAACCATAGAGTATGGTATCATAGGCGTAGGAACGGGGGGGCCAAGGGGGCCATGGCCCCCCAGATTATATAACTTCTCCATAGGAATTAGATTTTTGCCATACAAATCAATCCTGTTAAGTCTC
>OZ005746.1:2467698-2655198 GCA_963930835.1 Spongia lamella | reverse complement strand
TATTTGTAGTGAGTGAATACATACGTAGTTAATACAAAGGTACGTAGTTAATACATAGATTGTACCGGAGTCTCCTCGGTATCTAATTCTTAATGGTAAAGAAGATAAGGCAAAGAAAGTTCTAGCATTGATAGCCAAGATTAACTGTAGACCGCCATTATCAGGGAGACTAGTCACACAGGAGGAGAAAGAACGAATGTTAGAGGAAAGAAATCAAACATCTTCACCAGATAATGAACAGGTTAAAGCGTCAATTGTGAGTTCAGAGAATTGCTCCAATGAAACAGAAGCAGATAATAACAGACATGAGACACAGCCAAATAAGGAAGAAACAGTTGACAATGAATTAACAATGATGTCATCAGACAATGAATCAGACAGTGAATTGTTATTAACATCAGATGATAGTACACACAAACGCACACTGTCATGGACATACAGTAAACGGTTTATCAAATACAAGGCTACCAAATATTATCACTGGTTTCTGATCTTGTTCAAGAACGGGTTTTGGAGAACTACACTATTACTGTGGTATTTATGGTATGTATAAGTTATACTTAATACATAGCTACATGTACGCATACAAATATCAGTGACCATTTAAATGTTTAAAACACAGCAAAAAATGGAGAGATACTGACTCGTTAAAATCCCTATAAAATTCAAGTAGACAGACTTCATATTTCTTTGTATCCAAACCTCTGACACAGAGAAAAATAGAGTTTAGATACGGATAAATATGGAGTCTGCCTACTTGAGTTTGCAGGGACTTTACAGTGTCAGTATCTTTGTGTACGCATTTCATGCCTGTTTTTGCAGTGTAAATTAGTTACCATACACATCTTCTCTAATACATAATTTTTATTTACCAAATTTTCCACACATATACTGTACATACATCCATATAATTATTGTGTACAGGTTTTCTGCTGCCCTTATTTACTATGGAGGAACTTTACTGACCACATCATTATTCCAACATGATGAGCACTGTGGTGAGTATGAAATATCTAAACTGTGTTTCCTTAAATAAATTCCCAGGAATTTATATCCTTCCTATAGCGTCTAATACTAGTTAAAGCACCATTATGAGTGTTGTACGAGAAAATACAGCATGAGGGGTGGGGGCGAGTGGCAAATACAGCACAAGTCGAATGCTGTATTTGCCACGAGACCCCACCCCGAGTGCTGTATTTTATCGTACAACACAAGTATATGGTACTTTTACTGATTTGTTGGTTTTATGTGGGAAGATTATTAGTGTTTTCCATGGTGAGGAGAAAGCTTTAGGCAAGGTAGGATTGTCACGATGCATGCTTTTAAAGTATATTCTAAGTACGTATCTAACACAAAGCTAACAGTTATAATCCGATGGTTTACTTTCCAGGTCATTCAAAATGAAGCGATGGTGCATGTTATAGTTACATTCGGCGCAATGCTTTACTGTAAGAACCATTTTTCGAAGTGACTTAAGCGGCCCAAGGTGATGTTTTTACTAATTTAATGCTTACAATTAGTGCGATGGTTCAATGGTTCGCTTCCCAAGTCATTCAAAACGAAGTGATTGTATTATAGTTCAATCCAATTTGGCTTGATGCTATACTGTAAGAGCTGTTGGCGATGTGAATTAAGCAGCCCAAAAGGATGCTTTTACTAATCAAGTGTTATTGTTTAATGCCTTTGTGAATCCAAATAAGGAGCGACAAGAATCCACATAGGTGGGCAAGAATTATCAAGGGGGGTTGTTTACGCAGACTATTATTTTGCTGACCACTGTACTGTATTTCATATACAGTACACTTGATATTTTATGGCATATAGAGTACCAATTTTCTCTTTGATCCTCCCATGCACAAACCAACAAAATCAATTATTGTTATATTGGAAGATTTTTCTTTCAACAAGCAGCTACATAGCTAGCTGTCATAGCAACTACTGATTGTACATACATACATATGTACGTATGTATGTATGTATGTATGTATGTATGTATGTATGTATGTATGTATGTATGTATGTATGTATGTATGTATGTATGTATGTATGTATGTATGTATGTATGTACAATAGGATCTCGATTATCTGAATCTGCATTAACCGAAACTGAATGCTCCATATTGTTTAAAAGTACCGTAACAGATTACATTAATTTTATACAACTATAGTATTTGCTTTAAAGTGTACGTAAAACTACCAAAGAAGCTATCAGACTATAATGCATAACAGTAACTGTGTACTAATACACTTGATAAATTCAGCTTGTATTCTAATTTATTAATGCATTTTGTATTCTAATTTATTAATGCATTTTGTACACATGATTGAATGGTGCATGTGTTTAAATAGCTATGGAATAGCTGTTTAATAGCTGTTTAAGTAGCCACTGATTTTGATTAATCTGGTGAAACTGTCTTACCTTATTTGCCAGATAAGCCTCATCATCTTACAGGGTTCAGTTTTCCCAGGCAATCCTTTGGGCAGATAAAACCAGTACAGTGCAGCTGATAAGTGGTTTTTCAATGAAGCCCAGGATAATATTTTGCGACATGTGTGTTACTGGATTTAAGTACGTAGCTAGAACAAGATTAAATCTTTCTCCTCATGGTCTTCTGAACCTAAAGGGAGTAGCTACTGTAACAGTGTAGAATGTAAAAATTCATTGTATTGAATTAGCACACAGTTGTTCGAATTATGGAGACACTGTAATTATCCACAGGGCTCAGGGAGGATAATAATACTGACAATGTAACATGTAGGCCATTGTCCAAGTCTGATTATATCCACCTGGTGTGGACCACTTGTGCTGAGTTTCCAGGTCAGCCCCTCCCCTTAACCTAACTAATAGAAATCCACCTTTGATCATCTACAGGAACAGTATGGATTATCACAATACTGCTGATTATTGGGAGGAAGAAGGCCATGTCACTGACAGCTTTAATGGCTGCTATTTGTTATGGACTATTATTCCTCTGTCTAGGAAAGTAAGTCAGTCATATTATAACCTCAGAGTACATATACATATGCAGTGGTTACAAAATGGGGGCGAAAGAGGCTATATCCCTCAGGTTTATTGGCAAGGTCATATTTTGTGCTACGTAAATTAATTACGTAAGTACATATTTGTAATATTTTGTTTTGAGTGTAAATGGTACATAAGTCTTCCCAAATCTAGTTACATACCAAAGGTGGTAGAAGCAAATAAAAGTTGGGGGGCTGCTTGGCTCTTAGAATTATTAAAGTTGCACTTTTGACTCCTCTATTAGTATAATAATAGTTACGTGTATTTGTGTCTTCATAGGACTGTGCTAACTGTATTTCTGTTTGGTATCCGTGGATTTGCTACTGGTTTCTTCCAAGTAATTGGTCTATACACTCCTGAGGTAACCAAATTAAGTGTTCACATGTAAGATGGTTTGTTAACTGCCTATTCTCTTCATACAGGTCTATCCGACAACAGTGAGAGGCTTTGGTATCTCATTGTGCTCCGGCTTTAGCCGTTTTGGGGCAATGAGTGCTCCATTTATTGCCCAGGTGTGTGTATAGTGAGTTTGTGTTATAATCCATTTAACTATTGCATGATTTTAAATAATTTCTTATCGACATAAAAATATAGAACATTATGTCATAACATGGAGGCATGGTAGGAGTTTGGACATCCATTGAATGATGTTTAGTAAATAAGTGTAGCTACATAATTGCGCATGTCCATAAAGTGGAGAACCCTCAGAAGAATAGCTAGCTACATCAAAATGATTCCATTTATCTGGTTTGTTCTCTCCCATGAAACATGCATATTGCCATACCCTGATGGACAATATGTCTATAAATAATAGAGAAAACAAAACAGTGCAGTCGTAGTAGTAGTGTGTAGCTATTTGCTATACTATGTATGTAGCACATAGTTAACACATAAAAGTAATTGTTTACATTAACATCTTAAAACAGAAGCGTAGATTCTGAAATATGAGAGTGTTGTACCACATCTAGGGGTATTTATATGGAGAAAATTGCATTTCTATTGAAGTCCGTAACAGTAAAAACAGGGGTTGCTCCAGCACTTGAAGCACCCTGTTTGCTATGCCTAGGTAAACGACTTCCACCATCTCAATCACATGGGTATAGACATAGCCCATACTTTTATAATAATATAATTAGAATTTTGTGACTGTTTGTTACAACTTTAATTTTCATCATCTCTTATTAATAGACATTAGTCGCCTACAATACTATAGTGACTATCAGTTTGTTCATCGTCATCGCAGTGATGGCATCACTAGCAGCATTGTTACTACCCATAGAGACCAGAGGAAGAGCAATGAAGGTTAACTCCATAATTCAAACTGTATAGCTACGTATGTATGTATGTATGTACAGGGACGCCGGAATAGGGTAGGTAGGGTAGGCAGTTGACTTCCAAAGAATTGGTTTGTGACATATAATAGGAAGCTAAAGGCATCAAGCATGATGCCAGCATAATAGGAAGTGTTTGGTTAAAAATATAGAAAATAAACACTAGAAGATTAATATACTCTAATAGAACAGTCTAATTTTATAAACAAATCTTACACATGATCATAAATATCGAACACAATAAATTTATGAGTACCAGAGCATAACATTAGCATATAATTTTTTCCAAATTGCTTCAAATGATAAATGCCATGTCTGGGGGTAGACACTGTATACAGCTGTACTGTGTGCCTCTACGATCTGAAACTGCTTCTTTCGCCCCTGACATAGTTACATATCTATAGCTACTTTTTATTGATGGCTCATACATTGGTTTACTAATTTTATTTATTTTTCTGCAGGACTCTGGAGGATAAAATTGAATGTCATTTATTTGACCAACAACATTCTACAAAGAAAATATTTTTATGATGAAAATATAGCTACGTATGTATATAGAGTTTTTAAGCTATACATAAGCTATTTTTAAATGTATAATATTATACGTAGGTAGCTATAGTTAACTGTAGCTACGTATATGCTCAAAATTATAGTGTATAAACATCATTGGCTACGTATATAGCATGGGGGCATACATGAACTGTATTGATTAGTGTGACCTTGACTGAATACTTTTAATAGCTACGTAGCTATACTATACAGGTGTATGTGCTATAGCTAGCTTATAGCTAATTGCAAATTTATCAAGCGTATCTATGTATGTAGCAGACATTGATATCAGTGTGCGTAACAGTGTATTGCATGCAGAGCCATTTAGCCGCCGGCTAGCTATGTTTTTGTTTTTGCACTTTTTTGAGAAAGGGGTTTATGAATGCTATGTTGGAGTATTTTAATCATCATACACTGTCCCACTAGGGACCCGTAAGCCTGTGGACAGGGAGTCAGAACTATTAACTTAACCCAAACTTTGATGATTGAATGAAGAAAACATCCCAGACTAGCTAGCGGTGACTTGAACCCCATGCAGGCATCACACAATCTAGACGAGAGCCAAACACTGCCAAAGGAGCCACGCAGCTGGGATCCAGAAAGTTTTCTGCATTCAATATATACTTTTAACAGCACTGACTTCTTGCTGGGAAGATACGTAAAGGGATTCAATATGAACCTTGACTGTTTTATTAGAATGTAAATAGAGTGTCACCACGCATTCTTAAGCCTATGTTGTCATGCAAATTTTGACCCACTTTTAAAACTTTAAAGTGTCATAACTCTTTAACCATTTCTTGTAATGTTGTAGAAATTTGCCCATTTGTTAACAAATTATCCAGCAACATTTTAATATTAAGCATTTAAAAACTAATGCAACTATCAGAATTTTACAGCTGTTTTTGTAAGGCTATGTAAAATATGCGAACATGGAGGGTTTTTGCAGAGCCAGTCACATAATTATAGTAGCTAAATTTTCGAGGCTGTGAGCTAATCCGGGAAAATAGCAAAACTTTTTCACCTCTAATATTTCTCAGTAATATTATAGAGTATGTTGGTAGCCTATAACCTGCCAGGCCATTATATAATTATTATACTATATATTATATTATAATTATTGTGCCACGAATAATAATAATAATAACTGAAGTGAACATTGATCATGCAACCTAGCTGCACTATCTTTTGACATCGGATGTGCTCCCCCGCCAAACTCCCCACCTGGCACTGTCTGACTCGGATTGACCACACAGGGGAGGCCTTGAAGTCCAGAAGGTGGACCGTAAATTACCCTGCTTATAGTTAGTGTCTAAATATTATCAGTGATCATGATCTGATATACGTATAGCTACATAGATTAAATAAGTTAGATAATTATGACAAGAGCTCAGCTGGTCAGTAATCAGAACACATAATCATAAAGTTCTCAGGACTCAGGATGGAGTGTGTATATTAGTACATCTGAAAGCTGGAGATGCTTGTAGAAGCCAAGATACGTATACGTAGCAACAATGAATTTGTGATAATTGAAGGGCAGAGCTGATGGTGTATATAATTATAACAACCCATCACCAATAGACGGCCAGAGCAGACTGGGCCATTCCGAGTCTATGCACATGAGAAACACGAACAATTGCAAGGTATAGGATTGGGGAACTCTTCCACTACATGTACTAAGCCTGAGCCTAATATGCTCAAAATTTTACCAATTATTCCTGCCAGCACTTCCCAAAAATTTTACCCATTATTCTTATTTTATTCTCATATCATCACCTATTATTCTTATTTTGAGAATAAAAGTAATAGCTGCTACCCATAATACATTATACTAGTGACAAATAACTAGCTAAGTATAATGCTGTTAATGTCCAAAGAACCTACATTATTAACTGTACATGCTTAGCTACGTACATGTCTGTGATTGATGTTCTTCCATAATGCTGGTAAACATCCTATAATTCCAAAATTATGCTCATGAAGATCCTATAATTCTAGAATTATTATTACCAAAATTCTGACCTATTATTCTCAAAATTATGCCGGCATATTAGGCTCAGGCCTAACATGTACCAGATTGGAATCACCATGACAACTTTTAGTCTCGCAGCCCAGACCGCTTTTTACGTACAGTGTATATTGGAACTTTTATATTTTTCTCGTCCCAGTATGAAAGAAAAAAGCAACAGACGCCGAAACTAACAACAGTTGTGAGGGGAACATGCACTCATGGTCACGCCTAGTCTGGTCTGTTACGCACACAGTACTCACCTGGAATGTAATAAATGAATTAAATTAAAATTATTAATGTACGTGAAGATTAGTAAATAAAATAATATTATGCCAAAACTCTTCGACTTGATTGGTGCAATTTGAAATATGAGCGAGGGTCTATACATGCGTATAATGGGGCGCCAATAAGTCTGCCCACGTGAGATTTAGTCTACCCTTGGATTGGGCCGCGCGCTAAGTGCGTGCAGTCCAATCCAAGGATTAGGTAAATCCCCATTTCGGTTTTGTCAAATTTATTTATTTATTTTGTCAGCTTGAGAGGTTGTTGTCTTGACGAGATGGCTACAGTTAGTCTTATACAAGATGACATTGTCGCCAACTTTGTACTGAGGGAGATGCACAGGGAACTGATACAACAGATTAATGTGGACGAGATTACAATCCACTTGATTTCCGCAGGAATGTTGACTGACGCGCAACAAGACGCTTTACAAAATAGCAGGCGAGGCGCAACGGACAGAACAAAATATTTATTGAGTAATGAGGTGGTGGGTGGCAGAGGTTTTAGAGGACTGAGTGCGCTTCTTGAAGCGCTGAAGGGAAATCAACTTTACAAGCCACATTTAGAGTTAGCCCAGAGGATTGAAACAACTTATTCGTCTCAAATAAGACGGAACGCTACTAGAAGCATACCAGTGAACACCCAACCACACCCTGCCGATCCAAGAACTGGTGAATTCAGCATCAGCCCTACCTCATTCATTAGTCAACAGCCAGTCGATAACTTATCCCAGCTGGGCGAACCACATCACTATAGATCATACTTCTCTACCCTGGGAGCATATCATGTACCAGTAGCCTCCAATGTACGACAAAGATCATCATCACTGACCACGGTACTGATATTTGTATGTATTTCAGCAGAAAGGGGGGCTGAAGATTCCCTATTTATACTGTCACTCCATAGAAATATATGTAGTTTTGCTCTATACAAATGTGTCCCGACAATTTGAATAGCCCCCCCAAGGTTCCTCCTCTGCCGTTGTTTGTACATAGTGTTCCAAGACAGTTTGGCATATTTTTAAAGGGTAATATCTACATACGTATGTATGCGTAGTTTTAGGAACAGCCTTACAGCCTCTTCTGTTATCCTTTCGGTTCTTACCTGATCGCATTTTGATGATATTGAAAGTTATTTGAATCACATGACAATACTATTTAGTGGGTGCATATGGGAGGTCAATGTTACTAACCACATAATTGTAACTAAAATTTTTGAAAAGGCCTAAATATGAGTAGTGTAAGGAAATGCTGGTTAGTTCCTCTTCCTTTAATGGTAAACCCCACTTACCTAGTATGTATGTATACGTAGTCAGCAGTTTGCTGGTACTGGAGGACCCCACATATAAGCTTATAGCCACTTTGTCACTTGAATGTTAAATTACTTTAATTTTCAACTATATATTCCAAATACATATAATGCGTAATTACAAATGAAGTAGAGAAAAAAATGCAGGCAGGTGACTGGGCACAAGGCATTCAATGTTGATCTTAGTTGAGTTATACCAATTCAAGGATGGAGGAACAAGTAAGCTAGGCACTGTGTCAGACCAATGATCATCAGTAAAACATGAGAACAGTGGTTATATACAATTTAATTTGTGGTAAAGCTGCTTCCTCTAGCCCTGAATTATGTATGTGAGATGTTTGTTTATTCGTGTGTGTGTGTGTGTGTGTGTGTGTGTGTGTGTGTGTGTGTGTGTGTGTGTGTGTGTGTGTGTGTGTGTGTGTGTGTGTGTGTGTGTGTGTAGTGTGTGTGTGTGTTTTGCAAATGAACATTTGTTTATAAAAATGTAATCCTTGAAATCCAAGGCTAGTACTAATTCCTGAAAACATGATCACGAAAATCATTAAAATGCCTCTTTGTGAAATTCAACTCATTCAAAAAATTGTATGAGTATGTATGGTACTTAGTAGAAATGTAATTGTACATACAGCTACATACAGTGTACGTTTGTTTTTAATTTCAGGATGATGGAGATGTTTATTCTTCTTGTAACTCTTCACTAGCTTCAGAAGATGTGAGTAAGAACTTGTTGATAAGTTACATTATTATTGTTAATGCATCTATTATGTACATACGTATATATTTACCTACATACGTATATATTTACCTACATGTTATGTACGTACATGCAGGTGTGCATGTGAGTGTGTGTGTGTGTGTGTGTGTGTGTGCATGCGTGCATGCGTGTGTATGTGTACCATATTTTACTGGTTAGGACTTACAAGCTGTGCTTGATACTTGCTGTCATGGGATAGTCACTGCATAGTTAAACGTTGTTGAAAAACAATTTTGCACGATTTTGGTATAAATGTGTTGGTTAGTTGCCGCACAATTTTCTATGTAAAAATTATAATAAAATACATAATGTATGTGTACGTCTCACTCTGTGTATATATATATATTTTGTGTGTGTGCATTTAAATTCTGAATAATTACTACAGTGGACTGTATGTATGCTAATACAAATAGTCTGGACCATGTGTTTAAATATTAAAAGATCATCAATTCTTTAAATATACTCTAATACAACGATCGCTTACCAAGATTGTTAAATACGTAAGAACATTCACCAACAAAACACTCTAATATAACGATCAACATTCCATTTGGATTTTTGCAAGGGCTTGGATTAATATCACAGGTCCATTGCATAAACAAGATGTGCAGGGTGTACGTATTTTGTGTAACTAACGATTTTGACAAGATGGTCTTTTCTGTTAATATATATAGTCACCAACAACAAGCAGACGCACTTCAGATCAACCACCACAACAGTTGGCTAATTCAAGTGAAGTGATCTTGCAGAAGGTTTGTTACGTATTGCAATATTAGTCTGACATCTACGTAGTTGTATGTACTAAAGATGGACAGCTGGGGCACTATTATTGTAGAAGGAATTTGCTATGCATGCAGGCATAAATTTCATTATCCATTATAAATATCACCTTAGGCCGGGTAATATTAGTGCAACTTAATTTTAGCGAATTCACCATAGCACTAATGAATAACTGTGCTAATAACTTATTAAGCACTGATGACAGAAGATGGAAGCTGAAGCTAGAGCGTTAGCCCTGACCTTAACTATAGGGGCAGAGCACCTCCTAAATAATTATGTCATACAATTGAAATACTCTAATATAACAGTTACTTATCCTAATAGAGCAGTTGATTGACTACCAATGCCATACACCCTTCCACTGCCTAATATTTGTGATTACTGACTCCTGACTGCTCTGATTATTGAATAGGTTGATTAAAATCTAAAATTTAGTACAAGCAACTGAAAACGATACAACTTGTCTATGCTAATACGGATTAAAAATACCCGGTAACACTGTAGGGTGACCCAACATGAAAAACCCGGGGGTTTTACACAAAATGCACCTATTCGTATTAGTATCTCATTTACTGTATAAGATTAGTAACTGTGAGGTTACCTTAAGCTGCGTAAGATTTACATGTTTGCATCAAAGTGATTGAGTTTAGAAATATAAAATTGTGGTCAAATTTACATGTAAACAAGCCCTATTTTCTCACATACGTAATTACCCCTTGATTTACGACAGTTTTACACACAACATTGTATCTCATATTTACAGCATAAAAGTCTGAAGGATGCTCAGCCTATAAAGATCATCATTGTGGGGAACTCGTCTGTTGGAAAGTCATCTATCATTCAACGCTTTGTGCATGGAAAACACGAAAGATTGCTACCTACAGTATCCTTGCCGTGTGTTTTGTTGTGTACAACATTAGAGCTGTGAAATGTAACTAGGTTTTCAGATAAGTAATTGCACAGCACTGATACGTATGCACACACACGTACATGCACGCACGCACACACGCACGCGCGCACACACACGCACGCGCACACACACACACACACACATGCACATGCACATGCACATGCACACACACACACACACACACACACACACACACACACACATGCACATGCACATGCACATGCACATGCACACACACACACATACACACACACACACACACACACACACACACACACACACACACACATACACATATATTATGTACACTATATTTAGCAGAATTTACCTGTATATCAACTTAACCCTAACCCTAATTATAATATTAGTGTGGAACAGGCTATTCATATCAGTATGCCTACCACCCAAAGAAGAATGTCAATGTTAAAATGTACGTATGGGATACCATGGGACAGGAACGGCATCATTCTATTACAACAGTAAGTAGAAATACGTACATGCGTACATGTACCCATACAAAAATCAAGGCTGTACAAAATTGATACGTACAAAATTGCTACGTACATAGTGGCAAGTTAATTAGAAGATGACATACATACCAATGATTAGTATATCGCTACCTTATCAGCTTCACCTACTGTGTATAGAAGGTTAATAAGTGTATACCAGTATTCATTGTGGAATTCAATTTTCACTAGTACGTATGTACATACAGTAAGTACATCTTTTTGATCACCTAGCTTGTCACGAGGTTTGTTACATGGTTGTGACTACGCTGTTGAGAAATTTTCTGCATGCGCTCACTCAAACTAGCTATGTACAGTATGTAGCTATCATGTGGGCATGCACAGTAATGTTGTGATGTACTGTGACTAGGCCTCTGCGAAAATCAACCATGTGAGTACAAATTACACCTAGTTAGATATTCATGAATATCTCCAGTTCTATAAGGAGTATTCTGTAAGCTTTAAAAGATCCCCCATTAAATTCTGCATTTGTGGTAAAACATTTAGCTTGTTAGTATAAATAGAGCATAAGTTATGGTAAGATATATTTGAAAAAAACTAGGCGATTTTTGTGTGAATAGATGGTTGATTTTTGCAGACCCAGTCACATATGTATTGTGTGCTTTATTAATGACTTGATAACAAAATACACTTATTCTGTTTACTTCAGAACTTCTATAGGAAAAGTGATGCAGCAGTGATAGCGTTTGACTTGACTTCACCGGACTCACTGAACCATGTGCACTGGTGGCACAAAGAGCTAAAGAAAAGATTGGACCCAGATAAAGAAATTCCAATAATATTAGCAGGAAATAAGGTAGCCATCTGTTGTGTTGCTACTGACTTAAATACTCTAACAGAACACACTGAAAACACACAAAAGCAGAGAAGGATAAAAAGCCATTCTAAAATGCTTTTAGCTATGTAGCTAGCTATAGCTTAAGTAAACTAAGGTTCCTGCTTCTCTCACAATTTTTTACAGCAATGCAATTCATATTTTTAGTATTAGTCATATCCTAGTATGGTCCGAGGATGAGAGTAGAGTATACTGGGATATAACTGACTTACATGCCATCAAATGTTGGTTTTTGAGCTCATTTTAAAACTTGGTAATTCCTATAAATTCACTCGGAACTATGTAGCTAGCTACATTGTGAAATACTAGTAGCTATTGATAAACTCACTTTTACAAATCCTTGAAACGTTTTGCTGCTAGCTACATATTTTCAAGCAGTAAAATATGTGTATTTTATTTATTTTATGTAACATGGATAATAGTGCTGCACAACATTAACTTTTCTCATGTCTTAACTACGTATGTCAGAAGTCTGAGGTCATGATATAAACATAGACTAGGGCTGTGCGATAATAACAATAAAACGATAATTATCGATATCTAAATATTATCGCAATAACGATAATGGCTGATAACATATCGATACTATCACAATGTACATTAGTGTGTTTACTGAGATTCTTTAATTAAACTTTTTGTCACTTAGAGGTGGCCAGGAAGCCATACCTTATGCAAACACTGAGGTTTAGCCCTTAAACAAGCACTAGCCTATCTCTGTAGACTTATTAAAAGATACTTTTGCCTGACAGTTTTATACATTGAGGCAAGTGATGATAAAATTTCAAGTTGACAACATTATCGAGATAATATCGTTTATCGAGATAATGTAATGAATATTATCGGGAGTTATCGAGATATAACTTTTTCCATTATCGCACAGCCATAAAACATACATATGTCATGACATACACTAATATTATGTGAAGCAATATTTGTGCTATCACATACTTAATAATCTAGTGACATATATCACTGTAATGTAAAGCTATATGTACAGAATGATCATTGGAACTATTAACTACGTACTATGATGCAGTCACCTGTACTCAGCATTTTCTCAGTGAAAGTTGCATAATAATAATAATTAGACTCTAGCTGTAGGAATTCTCAGGTCATTACGTAGTTAGGGGTCTAAATCCCTAGTTGTACTACTTAGACCCCTGGTTACACCACTTAGACCCCTTGCTCTCGGGCGGTAAAAACATCATACTGAGATCTCCTTAATTTGTATTACTTAGAGGCATTATACGTATGTATTCAATTGTGTACCTCCTCTAACTCTCTCCGTGAGTTAGGACAAACTGGGCTGCTGCTGAATGGTGTATCGATAATAAAAGTGGGCGCATGCTCGTTTGAAATAAATAGAAGCAGTTCGTCATCAAGGAGGATAAGCGTGCAATTTTTATATTTCAATTCAGAATGGCTATCCGTTTTCAGCCAAGCGAATGCAAAGTATAGTCAGTGTGAAAATTGAAACAGTTTTCAAGGTGAGTATCGCTAGAGTATATGTAAATAAGTTAGACGTCAAACCACAGGGGCCTACGTAATTTAGAAACCCTCAGGCCCTTAGTAGCACCCTTGTTTCGCTTGGGCGCCACAACCCAGGGCCTTCGGGTTTCTAAATTCCGTAGACCCCTGTGGTTTGACGTCTAACTATTTTATATTATAAAGCTGAGTGATATCATACTCTATGTCACAACATGAAAAATTGCTTATACCACATCACGATATAAATTATGTCACAATACGTACGTATGTTGTATGTCGTCTATGTCGTGCAGCACTACTGGATAACTACCCTATGCTAAGATATGCAAGGTTTAATAATGCAAATTAGTTAATCATTTTAATTTATTTGTACGTAGATGAGATTAACTGTTAAATAGATTTCAATCATCCACAGTGTGATCTGATACATCATCTTTCCATCAGACAGCCGAGCATCATGAGCAGAGCTAGACAGAAAGCTTTTGATCTTGGTTTACAGGATTTCATAGTGGTGTCAGCCAAAAGTGGTTATGGCATGGAAGAACTGTTTGGAAGAATTGTAACTTTGGTACGTATATGTGCATGTGTAAAGCAGAGCTGATCGATGCACATTATGTATATTCCTACTCATGCGTATCTCCCATGATTTGTATGTAAACCAAGCATATAGCTACGTAGCTACACAGTACAGTGTAGCTCTGCAATAATTATTTATGTATAAATACATATTTCAACCAGGCTGAAACGTGCCTGTGGTTTCCGGAAATTGCTTTTGTCTGGGAAGTCGATATGCATTTGTGTGTGTGCATGTGCACTCATACGTGTGTACGTGTCCACCTCTAGGCTATTAAAAACCATTCACGTTAAATGAAGCCTGAACAACCAATCAAACAAGTCCTAATGCTTTTCAGTTTCTTTATATGACACTTGCTATCGATATAACTGATGGGCGTGGCCTTAGTAATAAAGCACGTCGTGAGTTACTGCCAAGGTAATGCTGTGTTAGCCGTTCATTTCACAGTAGACAGTGTTTAATCAACTGTAATTATTAACAAGATGGAGCACTTTGGTTTTGAAAGTAGGCGTGCCATATGGGTTACAAAAGAAGACTAGCCTATTATAGTGTTACAGTAAGAATTTTGGTTTAAAACAACTCACTAAAGTACTGGAGTATAAAGCTTGTTTAAATAAATTGGTATGTGTTGCCATGTGTTCCTTAGTGATGAGTCTTTACCCATGTGACTTATTTGTGACATCATTAATTACTAATACAATAGTAGTTGATTAACAGTGGTTTAACTTAAACAGCGCCTGTTTTTTTGGATGGTAAAACATCAATTGTTCATAACTTGTGTACAAATAGTGTCGCGATTTTGATGTGCCTTATCTACGTAGCTCACTTTGTATGCTTAAAGTTTCCTCTCCCAGGATGGTTATCAAAGTTTGTATTTCTTCATTGCTTGAGCTACCAACCATTTTTTGCTCGTATTACTTATCAAAATCAATTGCAACACACAATAAATCACATGCCCATAACTATAGCATGATGATGCAATTGCAACAATTTGGTCTGAAACTGGCTTAAACTACCTATGGAAGTGGATTAACTTAAAATGCATTCATTTGTGGGCTTGGTTGAATGCAGGTCAACCTCAAAAGATCTAAGTTTGTAATGCTCTCTAATATAGTAATCACAAATACTAGTGACTGTTCTATTAGAGAGTATTGATCAATTTGGTTATGTATAAATTAGTGATTTCGACCTTGATTGTGGTTAGTAACGCATGAACACAAATAATGCAAATTCATTCGCTTTCAATGCAAATTATTTTCATAGCATGAACAAGCCTTTAGCTAGTAGCTATAAGTTAATTTGTTCGAACATTTGTTCATTTTGGTCAAAAGATTCAATTTGAAAATTATTACTGTATAGCTATAGCTAACTACAATATTAATCTGCTTGCTTATAGTTCCATATGTAGTATAACTCTTAGGCACTGGAAGTTTCCAGTCAAGACCAATCAATACACGGAATATCACTGGAGGCAGGGAACATTCAGAATGCTGGTGAAAATACCTCAAAGTGTTTTTGCTAGCTACGTAATAGCATGTGTAATTTTATGTTTCATCTACCGTATGTATATTTTGTACTCATAAATTCAGAATCTGTTTATACTCCATTCTGTAACTATAGCTATAAACTAGTGCATCTTTATTTTTGTGTCACAAGATTATGTATTTATAATGATAATTTATAATTGGTAGCTAACTACACTTTATATTATTAAAATACACTATACAGTGCTAAAATTAATTGCAGACATGCATAATTATATAATGGCTGGCATGCAGGCTAATTAATAGACATTAGTTTTGATGAAATACTGTGGCTAGATTAATACTCTCTAATAGAACACTCGCGTAGTTTTTCCGTTTCGAATAAAAGCGGTCGTCTACGCGATGCTAATCCACCAAGTGCATGCAAAGCTTCCCGTGAATGTTGTTATGATAATATGTTTTACATTTTGCTATACCCTTGGCCTTCAGGGGCACTCTAGATCTTGATTAAAATAAACTCGCCCTTGACTAGTCTCGCGAGCCAGACCACTTTTTTCTCTTTTATATTTGGGACGGGAAAAAAAGGCTGGATAGGATGCTACACAGGATTTTAACGGTGAGTATACCAGACCCTTTTTTTCCCGTCCCAAAATATAAAAGAAAAAAAAGTGGTCTGGCTCGCGAGACTAGCCCTTGACTCAATGAGTGAAATTATTAAAGTTATTATTAAACTTTATGGGCAGTTATAAGCGTCATCGTGTGAATGGCCACAAACGAAGAAGGAATACCTCAGCATCGTAAGTTTTTTTTGACAACTTGTATAAGTTGATCACTTAATTTTAACTACAGTTGATAGCCGTCCTGAGTTAAAGTTTCTGAATAGGCACGTGAGAGAGCAACTATGCGCTAAAAGTGCACAAACGTGGAAAGATTTAGGCATAGAGTTGCTAGGCGTAGGAAGTAATGACGCACTGAATGTTATTAGCAACAGTAATACTGATGTGATGAAGTGCTGTTCTGCGATGTTCCAGTTATGGCTTGATAGACAACCTAATGCAAGTTGGAGACAGTTGATAGAAGCACTGAAACGTCTGCAACTGAATTATCTAGCAGATCAAATTGAATCAAAGTTGATTATAACACTTTTGAAATGTGATGGTTCGTTACTTATAGAGAATAATGTATAATGTCACATGTGTTATGGACATAGATTATATATGGTTTAGGTTGGAGAATGGAATGATGCATGGTTGCATTTGTGATGATAGGCCATGCAAAGTTGAATAACAGCTTCTCGCTCATATTGTATAAAAATTGTGGGTGGGAGGTCAATTAAAAGTACGTATTTGTTCTTATCATGTAATGAGGTTCCATTGAGGGGTCCACAACGTGGCTGTAATCTCGTACGCTTGGCCTGTAATCCCAGTGTAATCTTTCGTAATCTTTGTAATCTGTAACTTGATTTTGTTAATACAAATCCATAATCTTCAATAATCTATCGCATGATCGCATAGCGTAATAAATATAAATATTAAATATTTGATTATTTGATATTTGAATATTTATTTGAATATTTATTTGAATATTTAAATTAGCCTAATAATCACCCTAAATACTAAAAAATTACAGCCAATTCTTGAATTACAAATATACGTATGTACTCCTGTGTAATCCCGGTGTAATCCTGTTGTAATCTTGGTAAAATTGCAAAGATTATGTAATCTTGTATGCGATTTTGCTGCATTGCGGACCCCTTGGGTTCCATGTGGTTATGCGAGAAAACTGACTGTTATTCTACTCTGCATGCCATGGCCTTATAATATTGTGTGTGTTGTGCAGGAGCTGATACACCGTATAAGTATAGGTTATTGTTCAAATTTGAGGTTCTACATTGTTTTATAAACCTGAGGAATGTTACATAATCACCGAGGGCACATCCCAAGGTAAATATGTATTGTGTAACATTCTGAAGGGTTCTAGAACAATGTAGAACCAAGCGATTCAAACAATTACCAATTTAGACTATGGCTCGCTAGCATTCAGGTCATACAGTTGTTGCCTGAGGTGATTCCGAAGGTTGCTAATACAATATAGAATCGACCGATTCGAATGATAACCAATTTAGTATATAGTTAACCAGCATCCAAATTGTATTCATATCATTACACCCTTATCTTCAGCCATAAAATAGGCAAACTAATAGAAGTGCACCGATATGCAAAATAACCGATATTCCGATAACCGATATACTGGCTAACCGATTCCGATATTAAATACCGATATATTTTAATTCATCAATTAATTAGTTTCCATACTTGGAACATTCTCTCACTACAATATTTACACAGATAGTTTCAATTTGCTGCTGGAACATGTCTAAATCACTATATAGTAGAATCTATAGTAGATACATGCATTTATGAAACTTATTGGTCAATAAAGCTTTTACCTTATGCCAATATTACCGATATTACCGATATCAGTAATGATATTGATACCGATATAATATCAGTAAGTCTATTGAATTTTACCGATATCCGATATTACTGATATTGCCGATATTGGTACCGATACCGATACCGATACCGATATTAATATCGGTGCATCTCTACAAACTAAAGTAGCCAATGAAAACTGAGTAAACAGTTTAATGACCTCGCTTCAATTAGCTACGTATCTAAACGGATTTAGCCAATGAAAACTGCATAAACATTTTAATGACCTCACTTTTAGTATCTACATATCACATTTTAAAAACCTAATTAACACTAAACATCAAAGCATATTATGCATATGTACCATAGTCTAAATAGCGATTATAACGCATGTGACTATCCATACACATCAGACAAGTCTGTTACAGATCTGTTACAGATCTGTTACAGACTTGTTATATCTGTGACATGTCTGTTACAGAGCTTTGACAGACCTAGGGCAGATCAACAGAGTTGTCACAGATCTGTTGCATATCTGTCATAACTCTGTAAATAATTTAGGTTAATTTGTAAATTGGATTCTGTATACAAATATGTCACAGAGCTTACATGCTACATACTGTAGCTTCTGCTGTTACAATGTATAACTGGTGACCATAGTTATCATATAGCTGCTAAAGCACAATTTGACTAAACCAAAAGTACCACCTACTAATTAGTCTGTGGTGTAAGGACAACCTACCACACATACCACAAGCAAGTGATAGCTAGGGACTTTTCTATTGCTGGAGGTGACAGGTAGCCCAATTTTAACATTGTTATAGGGTATGGAAACGTAAAGTAATGTAATTTAAATAGCTAGAGTGGTTACAGGCTTACAGCAGTATAAACTCTTGTAGAGAGACTATAAGAACTAGCGCTTTTATGGCTTCATGATCTTCAAGAGATGAAAACACTGTTTTTACTTGTGAATGGTTTCGAAAACAAAGCTTTTACAGACTTAGTCAGTGATATACTGAATCATAGATTATACATACGTAGTTAATATAATTTTACAACTAAGCGCATCAGTGTACGTATAAAAAATTAGTGACAACTTGGAATTGTTTAAATGGACGCTTTAATATAATTTCCTCCGTATTCTGAATAGTGGTGTAAGCATACAGTGAAAGTGACTACTAACCTTTCAATGTAATAGCCGAGGTAATAGCAGATAACTGTGCTAAAATATTTAAGAGGCCTGGACAAGCACCGCACGCCATCAGTATCAAATTATTTTTGTATTAGTGCACGTGCAAACAACACAGCATAATTTTAAAAAGAGTGCGAACAAGATGGTGAGAAGATTTTAACATCCCCAGTAATAATATTCAAGAATTGGAGAGAAATCAATTGCAAATGGCATTGCAAGATTCGTATTGCGTATCATTGTTACAAACGAATGGAATTTTTGATGGCAATACATCTCACTCCATACATGGATCCCTGGACCGTGGAGAATCTTGTGAGTAAATATATGCGTAGCATTTAGGCAATGTTACCGTTTTAAAGGGCGCCATATACTATGAACATTCTTTGACATGAAGCCACCAATATTAAATATGATGTGCAGCATTATCATGATTCTTCATCTAGTCACTGGCGTACTGTAGCACTACAGTTCACAAATGTTCGTAATATGCACTTTTTTGCGAATTTAATAACTTCTGTGGGACCTGTATGTGTCTTTTGCACCAGTAACCGTGCGAACATAGTACTGTACATCTTATAAACGTAGATCACGAACATTCACAAATTGGCTCAAATTGTTTATGAACTCAAATCATTGTTTATTTCCATTTGCTCAATATATTCATTAGCTATTCACAAAGTGTAATGAACTACGTATATTCATGAACGTTTACAAATGTACTGCAAATTTTTTTCCAAAGTACCATAAATATATAGGTATCAGATATTGCAAAATTTCTATAATATTGGTACACCTTTATAGTGTGTTGTGTGTGTGTTGGTACGTGTGTATGTTGGTGCCTATGTGTGTGTTGGTGCGTGCGTAAGTTAGAAAATAGTGAGTACGTAAGGAAGGGAGAGATAGACATACATAGTGACATTGCCTAGCCAGTTTTCATGAACAATTATAACCATTTAGAACAGCTACCAGTTTCACTATTTAATTTGTTGGATCTTGAGAAGCCATTAAGCTACGTATGTGTATACAATTTGCAAGAAATACATGGTCTTTCAGTGGACTAACTCGTTATTGGTTGAATTGCCATATCACAAGCATCTAGCTGTACGCATACGTATATGGATGGTGGGTAGGGAGTTGGGAGGTTGATTAAGGTTTTTTATTGTTTGAACCATAGCTAGTTAACTTACAATAGACTATACATACTACGTACGCATATAATTAGTATGTATGTAAGTTATCAATAGTCACTGATGATTGTGTTTCTTACAGATTATGCATCGCCTGCACCTTCAAAACAGCAACTACTCACTTATGATAATTTAAGAGCAGAGTTTGGACGTCTGATTTGGACAATTTGTTGCATTCTAGAAAAATCTCCAAATCGAAATACCAATTTGGAAATGTGTAAACAACTTTGTGGTTTTTGGAAGGCTAGTAACAATACTAATACATTATTGTTCAGTGCAGAAAAATGAGCAGAAATCAATGATAGTAGAGATTTTAGACAATTTTTTGAAATTGTAAACCAGTACCTCAGCTGGGATGAGTATTTTATTCTTACTGAAATTATAGATGTGTGTGATTCAGTTGAAGCTGAGCAGGAGCTCAATAAGTATAAGAGAAAAATGGCTATTTCTAATGCTTTAGAAATTATCAGCTCAGCTGAGAGCAATCCACCAAAAGGGTTTGAATATTTTTGTGTTATCATTGACAAGCCATATACAAAGCTTACGGTGGAGAAATACGAAGAAATCAAAACGTTCATATTTAGTAACCTGGATGTTCATCGCCATGTGACCAACAAATACATCAGAGTATTGTTTGATTCTCTACATCTCGAATGGCATGTGACAATCCAGGCAATACCTCACATGATAAAAATAGCTCGCAAGCATCATGCATTTTTTGCAAGGAACCATTTTGTCTTCATGCAAATTGGAAATGAAGTTATCGTAAGTTAATAATTAAAAAATTCAAATAGTGAGTAGGGATCGACCCGAGTGCTTTAAAAAGTAAGGATAAGATTATTAAATCATGCACGTGCCGAAGCCTGGTTTTGCGCCTGGTTTCTTGAAATTGTTTTTGTGTGAATGTCGGTATGTGTGTGTGTGTCCGCCCCCATGCTATTAAAAACCATTCACGTGAAATGAAGCCTGAATAACCAATCAAACAAAGTCCTACTTCTTTTCGGTTTATTTATATGACACTTGCTATCAATATAACCGATAGTTGTGGCCTTAGTAACGAAGCGTGTCGTAAGTTACTGTCAAGGTAAATCAGGTAATGCTGTATTTGCCGTTCACTTCACAGTAAAAGCCATTTAACCAGCTGTACAAAGGGGCAAAGAGTGCTTTTTTTATCATAAAGTTGCAAGTGTCTATAGCTTTATGAAATTAGCTTACATAGACAATGTTTTTTAATGTATTTGCTATAATACATGCAGCTACATTGCTATGTAAATGCTATTGTCAACAAGCACCTGTGTAGCCATATTTTAGCATAGGTACACTTCGGTATACGTATCCTGAATGTGCTGATAGTGGTTCATAATAGGAATCCAATGAAAACACCCTAATAGAACACAGGTAAAATGGTCTAGTCCTTCTTTCACAATACAAGCTGTTTTGTTTACTACTTGCAAGTTTTTTAAAAGTAGGCATATCACGCATGTAGCGAACCATTTCAGACAACATAGATACTAAGAGATTGCCTAAAATTATTCTTGAGTGCTTGTAAAAGTGCTCTGAGTGCTTGTAAAAGTGCTTATAGATACTGAAATTTAGATTGTATAGATGGAGTATCTACACTTTATGCTGAAATATAGCTAAGGCCAGTTAGGAAATAGCTAGCTACATGTAGTAGCCATACTACAGTATGCTTTAAAAAGTAGAGTTTTTAAAAATTGGAATTTAAAAAAGAAGGGGATTGCAATAAAAAAGTAGTTGGCAAATATACGTAGCTCTCACTCACTACCCAGCATTGTATGTATTTTGCATACATAACTAATGACTTTAATAAAAAGTTTCTGTTACTATAGTTACCAGATCTATTACCACAACAGCAAGAGTTGCAATTGGCTAGTTCAACTAATTCAGTGATTTTACAGAAGGTTTGTTATTACAATGACAACTAGTTGATACGTACATATCTATCTATCTATCTATATATACGTATATATACATCTACATCCCTGTACGTGGGTGAATCAAAGGAAGATTTGCAATTTAACTGAATTAACATACAGATTTAGCAAATTCATCTATGTAGCTACATATTTTTAACTTAATGTCTTGTTCCAGTGTCAATCACAAAACACTAACATTGAGTAGTTTCATATGCATTATACGTGTTCAAGAATACACTGAATATCGGAAAATATTTTTTGACTTAGTGAAGCCACACAGGTGACCGACAGGAAACAGGGAGTCAGTTTGGATCTTATTTACATTTTATGTGTATCATATATGTGCTCGCCCCTCGAATGCTCAATATGCTGATTCAAAACTTGATTACTCTTGAGCAACTATCGAGAGATAAAACGCTCAAGAGTTTACTCACTCAAAGATAATTGCATATAACCATGTTCACACAATAAAGTCTGAGCTTGAATCACAAGGAATAAATTTATTATATATGTAATACTTGAGCATGTGCAAAAACACAGTGGCAAGTTTTACAATGGAGTTGTTGTACTGGTCTCTGCGCATCAATTTCACTCGCTCTTAGTAATTAAATCGGATTTGTTTCATTTTATTTATTTGAGATTGGCAAAGAAGGCACCACAACAATAGAACAATGCACATACGTAAGTGTATCTTAATAATTTTGAGCAATATAAATATGTATATTGATTGATTAATATCTTAGGTATGTTAGGCTTTTGCGTACTGCAGGGTATGTAGTTTATCTAAAGTTGATTTGTGAAGTTACTATTCATATATACTTGAGTACTCGTCAGTCATCTACTTGCGTCTTGCTACTAAGGCCTGTCACGTACGTACAGCACTTACGCACATGCTTAATCATGCACTCAACTTTACTCGGGAGTTTACTTCGAGTACTCGTCACGCACACCAGTACATGAAACCCGATCAAGCTATGCTGTTTACTTGATGAAAATTTGTGAGCAAGTGTGATGTTACCTTCGAGCAGTACCGTAATTTGCTGTAGCTATAGTACCACTCAGATGGAATTTGATGCTATAACTGTTTATTAGAAAGATGCCTTTGAGTTTCAAGCAAAACAAAATCACACACCCCACACTTAGCCAGTTGGCTGGACGTGAGGCTAAGATGCTCGGACATTACTAATTACAATTTAAGTGTTTTCACTCAGCACCAGTGCTTCATGTTACAGGTTCATTAGATTGACCATTTTAACTTGCACTGGATTCAAAACTGAACAGTTTTATGTTACAGCTGTATACAGCTATGGCTGTTCCCACAATAAAGTGCTAGTAAAATATTTCTTATTAACAGTCTACTGAGTAGTCTACCACAGGAACCACAGTCAAGTAGTTTACAAGTCTACCACAGTTTTCTATAACAGTCTACTGAGCTAGTAGTTATGAATCACTGTGAAAGTTGAACAATCTAAGCAGCTGCAGTAGTAAACTTTTACCATACGTACGTACGTACGTACGTACCTCACCTTTGTAATGTTGAAAAGTTACAATGTTGCTTTTTTACTTGAGCTAATTAATACTTCCAATAAAACCAATCACGGTGTATTAATTTATTAGAATCATGCAATCTAATTTTGTTGTAACAGTAAAACTTCTAGTGAATTTAGGACCAGTAATAATAAAATTTAAGGTATTTATATACAAACGTGAATAAAGCATGTTTCTGGTACGTACATGCGCATTACAGAGCAATGCGATTATACTCACCCAAGCCTACTCCTGGGTGTTTATTAATGTAGTGTAATACGTGCGTAGCTACGTACGTAAGTGTTTCATAATGGTGGTTTCTATACTGGCACGCGATTGGACATAAAATATCCAACCTACGTAAATACAACAAAGTCCTTGCTTGCTTGGTAAATGTCCAATTAGTGTGGGTGGTATTCATGGTATGTAAGCAATACTGATTACCATAGTATTTATCAGTATTTTCATAATTAAATTTTTGTGAATTAGAGTTGGTCCAGGAAGCCATAATTTCATGTAAACACTGAGGTTAACACTTAAACATTTTAGACAAACACCAGCCTACTTGTATATAAGGCAAGGCTGAATCCAGAAAATGCTGCTGGGGGGACAAAATGAAGTTTTTCGAAATGTAGGGGGGCTTATCTTGTGATTAATATTATAGTCTGTAGCTAATCTTTATATACTAGATTGATAAAAAATTAAAAATTTAAAAGGTAAGTAGGGATTGAATTCAATAGTGCTACAAAAAGTAAGGAAACAAGGAATAAGATTTTGGGACGAGAGAACATTCTGGCATGAGATAATTTATAAAAGGTTAATCCCGACTTTTGGAAAACCTATTGAAGTGAACCAAAAGTAGGGATTAACCTTTTATAAATTATCTCATGCCAGAATGTTCTCTCGTCCCAAAATCTTATTCCTTGTTTCCTTACTTTTTGTAGCACTATTGAATTCAATCCCTACTTACCTTTTAAATTTTTAATTTTTTATCAATCTAGTTTGTTTGCTTTTTATACATGCTAAGCATTCATAATAATCTTTCAGCAGGCGCACAAATGTTACAGGCGCTTACGTAATAATTATGCTTGTTTACAGGCGCTTGTTAACAACGCGCTTACATGGCAAAGCAGCTGTGTGATAGCAAATAACGCTCGAAAAACAGCAAAAGCTATTTGTCCAAGGCTATAATCTCGAAGTTCACGATGTAATAAAGTACACGCGAAAACATCGTGCCATGGTGCCACTGTAACTAATTATATCACGTGCAAGCTAGGTTTTTGCGTGACGTAATAAACAGAAGCCGTAGCAGGCTATCGTCACCTTCGAAGGTGAGATTCACACCTTGCTAAAGGAATAAAGAACAAGGAAGGGAATGAAGGATAAAAGGAATCGCCATGGCGCAGTGGGTAAATCCGTCTTCGGAACAACATTTTCGTAAATCCGCCGCCATTACCTTTATTATGTGAAATTTCTGGAGCCCTACACCTAGCGCAACCGGGTCTTACGGCAGGCTGGCTGGCTGGCTGGCTGGCTGGCAGGCTGGCAGACGAAATACAGGTGAATTTCGAAATTTTCAAAGTTGGCTGTTGGTCGAAATATTCGACTTGTCGCTTCGTTTAACCAATGTACAGCATCATTACAGCCTTACCAATTCATTCCAGTCGGTTTTTTCGGGTAAAGCCTATTGGAAGGTTGTTTTATGAAGTGCGAAAAATCGGGAAACCATACAATTTCTTACCAATCCCTACTATTAAGTACTACCGTACTTAATGATACAATTTCAATTTTGTATTCCAAAACCTAGGGAAGGCAAGAATTAACCTAGGAGGGGCAAACGCCCCCTCCCGCCCCCTTAAATGCAGCCCTGTAAGGTGTATATTTGTATTTATAACCAGTTAAACTGATAAAAAGGTTGCCTTGTGGGTATCTAACTTCAATTCTACCTCAGATAATAATGACTTAAAAATAGTTACGTACATATTATAATAACAAGGCTTTATGCTGGTACATCATGATACGTATTTGTATGCTGTTCTACCATTCCACTGCATTTTACTGTGTAAGTTGTAATACCGTGAAATACTGGTTACTGGGGTATTCTCTTCATACCGATACCAAAAGGAAAATTTCCGTACCACCCAGCACCATGTCCGATGACCAACCATTATAATCCTCTCTGGACACAAGCAGGTACTCACTTGATGGATAGTTGCTTGTTAAATACTTGTGTCGAGCACTCATATGCTGCTGGTGCTTGCTTGTGCATGCACCCAAATGAGCAATCGCACAATGCATCAACTTACATCTGAGTGGTAGCTACTGTATTTTGCTACTACACTATTAGTGCATAAACAAATGTACTGGATTCGAACGAACCTTCAAAGGTTCCGACCTTCGAATGTTAAGTGCAACATTCGAATGTTTATACTTCACTACATAATGGAGTACGTTAGTAATTTGTGCAGTCCTTGTCCCTTACATACGTAAGCAGCCAAAAAGGTTCATTTACATTTCTAGGCTCTGTACAATACATTTGTATGCATGCTTAACACTAGAAGAAATATTTTGCTGGTATATAACTTAGTGCATATGTTATCACTAACAATGAATATATATACATTCGTCGAAGCTTCGAAGGTTGTAGACAAACCTTCGAATGTTAAAAATTGACATTCATTTATGCACTATACACTATTCAGAAGCTAGCTACAGACATACATATGCACATTTATATTCCATGCTTACAGCATGAAAGTCTGAAGGATGCTCAGCCTCTAAAGATCATCCTTGTGGGTAACTCATCTGTTGGAAAGTCATCTATCATTCAATCCTTTGTTCATGGAACCAGCAGAGAATTGTTACCTGCAGTATCCTACAGCTGTGTAGCTACGTATTTTGTTGTGTACTTGAATGACATGCAACGGTTTATACGTAGCATATTTTCACAACTATGATTGGCTTTGTCACTTGGCCAGGCATAGGAGACTATATATAGGTAGGCATAGGAGACTATAGGTAGCATTTCTAGTGTGTATTATATTATGTAATTATTCATGTATCAATCCATCCGATTGAGTTATTTCCATTACATATAATATTAGTGTACAATTTCAACAGACTACTCATGCCAGTATGTGTACCATCCAAAGAAGAATGTCAATGTTAAAATGTTAATATGGGATACTATGGGGCAGGAACAATTCTTTTCACTTACATCTGTAAGTTGGAATACATATATGTTACATAAAAAGTGATGAAAATAAGTAGCTACGTAGCTAGCTATGTACGTATATTATGGGAAACTTTAGTTATCAATTCATATAATGACTTTTATATATGTATGTAGATATTGTGAAGGATATAGCTATGTAGCTATAGAGTGTACGAGCATACAGGTTTATGAGTTAACTTTGACACTTTTAAAAACAATATTCAATTAATAAATTGAATTTGTGTTTAAATGCATGGGAGTAGGAAAAAGTAGCTAGTAGTTATCACTTAGCTACCAACCATACAGCATTAACAACTATGTAAATGTGACCAGATTTTGGAAAACAGACCATTTTGTCACATTTGGCATCATTTATATTTTTGTTAATTTAAGACACTCCATATGGCACTACTGGTTTAATAAATGGTTAAATCAATCACAGACATAACAATTTACACAGTAAAATGCACATATTTGGAAATATTTTGGAAGTATGTGCTTGTTGAAATTACATAAGCGTAGACATGAAAATTCTATTTATTTCACGCGTGAAAATATGGTCTGTTTTCCAAAACCCGGTCACAAATGTGTTTTGTTTATACAAAATTGCAGCTATGCAACTACCGGTAGCTATCTATCTACGTATGTAGCTACATATATGTACTTAGGTAGCTACACATGTATACATGTACATAAACAAAACATACATATTGCAATTTATAGCTATCTCTTTTTTAATTCAAAAATTAATACGTATGCAATTTGTAATTCTAGTTTAATTACATTTTATGGTACATATACTGCTAGCATTTAGCTAGCTACGTATATTCTCAAGAATTAATAAACTATGCTACATAATAAAGTACTGGCAGCGGAGGGGGGGCTAAAGGGGCTAGAGCCCCCCAACTGTGAAGAAGCAGGGTCAGAGCCCCTCCAACAATAAGCAGTAGCTATATGCTCAAAATACTGTAACAGTCACTACCCTAATAGAGTAGTCATTAGTGCCACTTTTACAAATTTAATAACCCTAACATTTATGTGCTCCGCCTCTGTCTATCCAAAAGCTATGTATCTTCGGCTTGAATTTTAGTAATATCGCAATATCATTTTAGGATACTGTCATGAATTTTATAATTCTGTGATATTGTACTTCTGTGAATATATAAGTATGTATTTATGATAAACTTGTGGATATTTAAGTATTTACGTAATTCAAAATATCATATCCTGAATGTGGATATGTTATGATATCAATATTTACATAGTAATACCGAGGTATTGTTTTACAATTATGCCGAAATATTAGTTTTGGGCCTAATATTGAGAAAAAATTTTTGCATACACTCACTCAAAAGTATGGACCAGCTAGCTTTTATGCAGCATGCAAAGTATTAATGTTGTGATGTATTTCTGCATTGTGCATGCTGTATGTTAATGCATTGATAACTTACGTATGTACATAATGTAACTACATAAGTATACTTTACCATTAACTATTCTGTTTACTGCAGAACTTCTATAAGAACAGTGATGCAGCAGTGATAGTATTTGACTTGACTTCACATGAATCACTGAACCATGTGCACTGGTGGCATAAAGAGCTAAAGAGAACATTGAATCCAGACAGAAAAATCCCAATAATATTGGCAGGAAATAAGGTAGCCATCTGTCGTGTTACTTTATTATATGTTGTAAACTACTGAAATGATGTGCGTAGCTAATACATAGAACACACACCATAAAATAAATTGAAGAAATTTTGTATAAGTGGCCTTATAAAATGCTTGTCTTCCATAGCTTGCTATAGTGCTGCTCTCATAGTGCTAAATAGTGCAGCCATCTGGCTATCAAATGTAGCTACATATATATACTTATCGTTAGCAAGTTAAGTGATTTTGATTTACTGCATCAATCATTTGGCATAAGTGGTCAATTATCGGACAAGGCTTCATGTATTAAAACATGCGTAATGTAAGCGGATAGTATTACAAGAAACATATATAGTATACGGATTTAACTAACAACGAAAGAAAGTGAATTCATACTTTTTATCCACATTAAACCAGTAACAAAGCATTTTAAGGCTGCTACTTTCACCAGTTTGGCTGATTTTCTAAAATAGCTACAGGCCAAGTATAAACATCCGTAGCTACAGTATCATTATAATACAATGACAGAGAAAGATAACAGCACCAAACTTACATGGCTTACTTGGCATAACTTCCCTTTTTACATTCTGCAAAAATATCTAAAGGATCCATCTAACCTATTAGAAACTATGCCACAAAGTTTCATGGCTGTCCGATAATTGATCCTAGAAAAAGTATAGCATCCAATAATTAGTATGCGTGTCCATTGACTGCCGACACCCGTGCGCTTTTGAATGTCACGAATTACTTCACAAAGATGAATATTGGTTTCCAAAGAGACCAAAGAATGGGTAAAAACCAGAAGTCAGTATGACAGCTACGTACTCGTTGAGTTACAGCAGCAAGTCAAAACGTGTCCGATAATTGACCACTTATACTGTACTAATACGTATGTACTGTTCAGATTAAGGTAGTAGCTACAGTGTATGTATTATGCAAATTAGTCAATATTAATTGTTATCTTGAGATTAACTATTAAATTGATTTGCATCATCCACAGTATGATTTGATACCCGGTTCTATCAGAAAGTTGAGCATTGTGACCAGAGCTATACAGAAAACTGTTGATCTTGGTTTACAGGGCTTCATTGCAGTGTCAGCCAAAAATGGATACGGCGTGGAAGCACTGTTTGGAAGCATTGTAACTTTGGTACGTAACTATGTTACTCATGTGTAGCCATCTCCCATGGTTTGTGTGCCATATATGATGGATAAATGGTGAGAACAAGTTGATGTTCTACCATCTAAAAACCAGGCAGGCGATGTGTAAGTTAAACCATTGTTAATCAACTGCTATTCAGTGTATTGTAATAGTAATTAATGACGTCACGAGTAAGTCATGTGAGCAAAGACTCATCACTAAGGGGCACATAGCAACGCATACTTTTGTTTAAACCGGCTTTTTACTCCAGTACTTTAGTGTTTTAAGCTGAAATTCTTACTGTAACACTATAGGCTAGTCTTGTATTATAAGCTCTGCAACCCGCACGGCATGCCCACTTTCAAAACTGAAAGGCTCCGTCTTGTTAGTAATGTACAGCTGTTCAAAAGGCTTTTACTATGGAATGAATGGCTAACACTGCATTACCTTGTTCTTATTTGTCTGTAACTCACGACGCACTTCGTTACTAAGGCCCCGCCCATCAGTAATATCGATAGCAAGTGTCATAGAAAAGCAGTAGGATTATGTGATTGGTTATTCAGGCTTCATTTCACATGAATGGTTTTTAATAACCTGGGGGCGGACACACACACACACACACACACACATACTGACGTTTTCACGAAAACGATTTCAAGAAACCAGGCGCGCGCCTGGTTTAAAAATACTACCTATCCAATTACTGTGTGGGTGTTAAACATTCAAATTGAAAATTAGAGAATGTTCGAATGTTAAAAAGTCACATTCGTTCAGCTCTACTAAGTATAGCTACTGGTGCTGCACGACAAAGACAACATACGACATATCGCAACATAAAAATGTATATTTTGATATATCGTGATATGATATATGCAGTTTATAAATTTTTCATGTCGTGACAGAGTATGACATCACTCAGCTTTATAATATGCAATATTCGTTGTGAGAAATAGACACATTTATAGACAGTTTGATAAATTTTTAGACAATTTTCATTACGAATATAGTTAAATCAATAATCGTGCTAATGGTGATATGCTTGCTTTATAATAATCGCGTACCAAAATATCAATATCACCCATCCCTACTAGATATTGAGTATGTGATAGCACAAATACTGCTTCATATAATATTAGTGTATGTCGTGACATATGTTCATATCGTGACCTCATACTTCTGACATAGGACATGAGAAAGTTCATGTCGTGCAACACTATAGTAGCTACTATGGTGTTCTATCGTACTAAAGCTACAGCTTCTGACAGGGGTGAAAATAACGGTTGGCCATCGGCAATATGGCCGCCCATTTCCTTGTTTGTCTGACACATTCCAGATCAAACAAGTCTAAATGGTAATGCATGTTTGACACTTAGCAATGTTATTGTAGCTAACACAAAACAAATTTTTTGTTGCTAGGAGATAAACAAGCTAGGAGGGATGTTTACACTATGGTATATGCTACTCCCTCCTACCTTGTTTATCTCCTAGTAACTTTGTGTTAGCTTCAATAACATTAGTCTTTTTGAACAGTGGCTGGTTGACTGTTGGCATGTCAGATCAACCATAAAGCTGGTCTGACATTTGGCTGGCTACTTTTGAAAAGTTATTTTCACCCCTGTTCTGTGTGACTCATTTAATCCATAAAATTGTTATTACATAGCTACGTACATTATTACTGTACAGCTCACTGCATTATTAATCTACAGCATGCATGTGTATAACTCTTAGGCACTGGAAGTTTCCAGTCCAAACCAACCAAGACATGGAATAAAACTGGAAGCAGGGAATAATAGTGGTAATGGAGGATGGTGGTGTTTTCCTTGCTAGTATATTTTCTATTCATCTTTATATTTCATTCTGTAGCTGTGTAGCTACAGTATATAGCTAGTAGCTAATAGTTACATTTTCACAAGATTATTTATAGCTATGTAGCTACAATGTAGACTATTTTTAATATACGTATATATTAAAATTTGATGTGTATTGTCTGAATGTTTAGTGTTCCCTGCATTATAGCTATCGTACGTATTATAGATTATATTATATAGTATTATAGCTACAGTACGTACCTATATGTTCGTATATATACAAATATTCACTAAGGCAATGCCTATAACTGCGTATGCAACTATGCATGTGTATTAGGAGCAATGGACCAAACCTTAGCGTAATGCGGGTAATAAATTGCTAAATATAATTTTTTTACCTTGTTGTATAGCTACTTATGTTATAGCTTGTGCTAATTAATACATAACAGACATGTTCAAGCTTGAAAGTAGCTAGATTCTATGCCTATCAAAGCAACTGAAGACTGGAAACTTGCTCTTGACAATGATGATATTGTCGGTATCATGTTCATTGATCTACGGAAGTCATTCGATTCTATATTGATCAGTCCTTGTTATGTACTTGCTAAATTACTTGCTTATGGCTTTGATGATGTTTCCATGAGGTGGTTTAGAAACTACCTTTTCAATCCTCAGGTGCGAGTTGTTTTATATTAGATCATGTCTATACTCTAACTGGGCTACTTATTTCGTGGTGTTCCCCAGGGGTCAGTTTGGGCCCCTGCTCTTCATCATTTAGCTACATGAACGACCTCCCCAAAGTTGTCAGATAATCTCACCTACATCTATTTCCTGCATGATGTTATAGCCATGCATGTATGCCTCTGGTGCTGATCCTGTCCTGGTTCAAGATCATCTTAATTCTGATTTGGCCTCTGTTTGATTTTTAAAGTTAATATCCCAGTCCATGCATGTTATTGGCTAGGAGACACCGTCGCAGTCAACTGTCTTCTGTTAAGCTTTTGCTTAATGGCAATATGAGACAAGTCCGTTAAATACCTATGAAGAGTTTTTTACCTATGAGGAGTTTTTGTGAATGCGTGCATGATAACCTTAGTTGGGCAGATCAGTTTAAGTATAGCTATAGCTCGAGCTATACATACATAGGAGGAGTTTACACTACGTATATGTAGAGTTAGTTCATACCTGTCCACTAATGTACTAGGCCAGGCAAAGTTGATCCACAAATTTCCAAGGGGTCCAACAGACCGAATCTATAGGCTAACAAAACAATTAAATTTTAATCTTTTATTTTGTTGAAAGTTAGACTTAAGCTTCAACAAACAGTAAATTTAACAACCCAAATATGTATTTCAAATCCTTAAATCTATGTTCAAATCTTGGCCAAGATTTGACAAGGATTGAATCTAGAACCTTCATGTGTCGGACCCCTTGCAAATTTCATTACTCCAATTTTTGACTGGTTTTCTCTCACAAATTTTTGAATGACTTTCGATAAAAAAGCAGAAATTTTTGGTAATGAATATTTTTCTAGTAGCTAATATAATTTTAACCAAGGCACTTTGGCATTACGTATATCAACTCCAAATTGAAAACTATAGATCTAGAAATTTATTGAATCATGATCACTTCATCTCGACAATGGTGATGTAGCGGTAACAGATCAGAACAAAGCTGATGCTCTCAACTTATACCGTATAGCGGGTTTTATTTGCGAGGCGCAATTTTTGTGAATCTTCAATTTTATATAGTGTAGCAGTAATATTTGCTATTTTTAAATTTGCGAACTGAGTGACAGCTACATGGAAAAGTCTGTTGTTAGCTATTTGCATTTATCTAGCTCGTGATTCCTCGCAAATAAAACCCACTATACACAATATTAATTTATTCTTCCTATACCGTATAGCCTAAAAATTTCGAGGGTGAAAATTTTTGTGGATTTTGGAGTACCCACAAAAATTTTAGCCTTGAAAATTTTGTCCTACAGTATAATTCAATGCAATACTTCTGCAATTCATGAAAATTTTATCCACAAAATTGCTAAAATTGCCATTCCACAAAAATTTTAGGCTATACGGTATATTACTAATAATTATAATAATATATATATGATATCCCAATACACAGTGAAGCTATATTTACAATCAGATGTGGCATCTTGATACAAGCAAATCTCCAGGTACTCCTTTGCAAACTTTGTTTAAGAAAAATTCTTAGATAGTGGGTTTATTCCTGATCAGTGAAAGACTGCTAATGTAATACCTATTTTCAAAAGGGATAGTCGTAAGTCACCATCCAATTATAGACCAATAAGCCTAACATCTGTTAACTGTAAGGTTTTCGAATCTTTAATTATAATTTGTGATGCTAGTAACTGACTTTTTACTTGCTAATAAGGAACAGCATGGCTTTAGCTATGCTGCGGCCTATCAGTTTGTTGATCATCATCACAGTGATCGTGATGGTGCATAACGAGCAGCAGATGGCAGCTTCAATTCGTAACTTGTCATTACTATGGTATAGTGATGCATGCGTAAAAGACGAGTGACTTGAAGGTATGTAGTCTGTCATAGCCGACCCTTTTATCATGCATCAACTTGTGATTATGGGTGCCATATATATTGAGCTACTAGCTAGTTCCACATTTATGCAATTGCAAGCTAGTTAGAGTAGACAACTCACTGGTGTATGGGGTTACAGCCACAAAGTGTTCAGTACAAATGTAAAATGGCCTTGATATTGTAACGTTTGTAATTGTAGCTGTATATATATATAGCTACAATCACACACCGCTTTATATGCACCACCAATAATAGCAATAACTGATAACAAGTACAGTACATACTATATACGTACCGGTATATAAATAAGTATTAATTTTAAGAAAACTTACCCTAGGCGCTTCCTCGGGCGCTTCATCACAGAATTCGAATTCGAAGCGCAACCGAATTCAGAAGAAACGAAAACGGGTAAAACTTTATTACGATGTAGAGCCGGCGTTGAAATCTGCACATCATGTAACGAGATTCCTGCAAAAGTCTGCCTACATGCACGTGAGAACAGGAAAATCCCCATTTCGGTTGCTCGAGTGGTTTTGTTGATGATGGCTACAGTTGATCTTATACAAGATGACAATGTCGCCAACTTTGTACTGAGGGAGATGCACAGGGAACTGCTACAACAGATCAACGTGGACGAGATCACAATCCACTTGATTTCCGCCGGAATGTTGACAGACGCGCAACAAGACGCTTTACAAAACAGCAGGCGAGGCGCAACGGACAGAACTAAATATTTATTGAGTAATGAGGTGCTGGGTGGCAGAGGTTTTAGAGGACTGAGTGCGCTTCTTGAAGCGCTGAGGGGAAACCAACTTTATAAGCCCCATTTAGAGTTAGCCCAGAGGATTGAAGTAGCTTATTCGTCGCAACTAACATGTAACCAGAGTGCGAGAAGCATACCAGTGGGTGCTGTGAGCTCCCAACAACCTGCTGATCCGAAAACTGGTGAATCCTTCAGCATCAGCCCTACCTCTTTTGTTAGTCAGCAGCCGGGGGATAATATGTCACTTGGTGACCCACATCATAATAGATTTCAATTCACTACAGGAGCATATCGTGCACCCAATGTACAAACAAGATCATCGCCACTCACGGTACTGATATTTTAATATCTGTACATGCCATGTTGAGAAAACCATGCAAACTTGTTCTTGTTTATTCCATACAAAATAAATAAGTAGTGAAAAATAACTAGAGATTGAATGTTGAAAAGCAGGGAATTTTATGTGACTGCCACATAATCATGTTATACATACTTAGTTATGTGTATTCCCCTACTATATACCCAAACATATATATATATACACACGTATATGGGGCTACAGTGGGGGATTTGACATATCATGTTGTCAAAGGGGCAATCAGTTAGGAGTCAAATACCTCACCATAAAGATCAAATTTATGCCCTACTTGTTCTCATAAGGGATTTGACATTACAATGATCAGATAAAATAGAGGTATGTCAAATGCCCCCAGGGTGGGGCAAAGGTTTGCTGTCAAATCCCTCACTGTAGCCTCACCTGTGTCCAACAGAGATAGCTAGTGGGGGAAAACATTAGTACGTAGTTTCATTATATCACAGTAGGAGTAGGATATCTTTGCTAATACAGGAATCTGGAGGCTGCCAAGGTGCAGCACAGGATGAGTGTTATTAATAAAGTGACTATGTATACTGTGATATAACTGGCTGGCTTCTGTCCCACCAAAGGCTTTGTATGGGTTCTGAGAAACAGTATAGCAAAATCTTTTGGTGTACGGCTTTAGTGTGATACAATTGACCTGTAATGACCACAGTGTATGAATGTGATTATTTTTACATACATGTGTTGGAGACATGAAAAAGGCAGATCAGAGATAGTTCAGCCATTTACGTACATATTACAGTAAGAAATTTAGCATTACTGTACCCTTGTCTTGCTGGCTTTTTCTCTATCCTCCACTTTGTGTTGTGATGAAATTGCTCTTACTATGTAGCTCTATATGAGCATCATTGTTTACATTGTAAGGACAAGGTTGTGGTCTAATGTTATCCTGATACAAATGTACTTATACAGTTAAGTAACTTAGTAGAGACTAGGAAATGTAACTATACGTACGTATGTATGTTATATTTTTAGGACGAAGGAGATGTTTATTCCTCTTGTCAATCTTCATTGTCACAGGATGATGTGAGTAATCTTGATAAGTTACAAATGCCTATACCATATGTAAGCGTCTATTCTAATTTTGGCAAGTACTTCATTTTGTTGACCAAACTATTTCAAAATTGTGAAGTGACTACATAATTCATGTAAAATAATACGTACCATCCGCCACAAAAATAAACTAAATGATGTTAGTTCACTGCATTGAAGATTAACCCTTTGAAGCACAATGGCCATGTGAAGTGGCAATAATGCATGCCTATGTGTAAATTGCTAAAACAGTGGTCATATAAATATCTATCTACTTCCATTTGACTCACTGTTTAACTGGTTCATTTCGATGGGTCCGATAATCGAAGAATCTTTGCCATTATTCAACAGCCTTTACAAAATCAGGCTGTATCTTTGCTATACTTCGTCACAGCAACAAATGCTTGATGCCAATTTACTCATGACATGCTGCCGATTTGAATGATATACAAAAGATCATGTGATGATAAAATAGCCGACTAAAAAACTGCAAACAGAGATGTTTACAGGTGACGAAGAAGGCGACAGCTTCATCGCTTCATAGCAAGTAAATCCTTTTATGTATATACCGGGAGTTTTTAGATACGTAATTTAATAGGTTTTTAGCTGGCTTTCGTTTCATATATAGTATTTTCTTGGCCATTAGATACACTTACGATCACAACCCTCCTGTAATTTGAACTTCAAAGGGTTAAATAAGACAGATACTTTATCTGTGTGCTTCACATGTGATCCCAATGGTTATGTGCCAGCATTGTAACCGAGTATAACCCAGTAACCCACTGACCTATTAGGCTTAGACCCAGGGTGACCAGTAGAATGACCTGTATGTGACCTATGTGAATATACAGTTTATAACACTCTAATAGAACAGTCACTAATATATGACTGCTGTATTAGAGAGTATTACAAACCTGAGTTGTATTTACCGGATATCCATGGCATCTAACCCATTTGATCCGGAACATCCAGATTAACCCTGGTACATGCTCAGTGTAATAATTATATATGATTAAATTAACTACGTACATAGTGAGTGCAATAATGTTATCAAACAAGAGATGTACATGATCTCTATGTATTCACTAACAGAATTTGCATGGCCACACTATATCCACATGTAAAATATGTAATTATAGCATATGCACATGCTGAAAGCCTAACTTATTGCTCACAAGATGAGTTGCATATTATCTAAGTTGCAGCATACTAAATATTGGGTGTGCAGAGATGGAAGTATGCACATTTTTTACAGAACTTTGTTATTTGTATTCTGTTACTGTAGTCACCTACAACAACTGGACACTCCTCAGATCTGCCACATATGCAAGGATTGATTACTTCAACTGAAGTAATGATTTTACAAAAGGTTTGTTACATATGATATGTACGTACCAGGGGCGGATCCAGGGGGTCTTTGGGGTCTCGAGACCCTCCCTCTAGAAATATATCAAAGAAGCCAAAAGAGTGATGCATTGGTATAAAACACAAAATAAGTGTCATTTCAGCACTTTATATAATAAAACAACCTATATCTTCCAAGGGGTTGCACCCACCACACCCCCTACTCCATATTTGGTTAAATACTTCCTTGTATTTACTTATATATCTTATAATAAGATGTTTTGGTGTTGTAATAACAAAAAACCTTATAGCTTCTGGGGGCTGTGCCCCCCAGACCCCCTGCTTCAGAGATACACCTCTGTGTTCGGACCCCCTCTCAGAAAATCTTGGATCCACCCCTGCATGCGTATGACTCTTTAAGCTTTTAGTGTACATATTTGTCATAAGCTAATAAATAATATATGCATAGATTGTATTTACCAGCTAAGATGTACTGAAGAAGTCTCTCAGGGTTTCCTTAAAAAACAAGTTGATGTTTTACAATCTAAAAACCAGACGCTGTATTAACTATTCAATGTATAGTAATAATATTCAATGACATCATGGGTAAGTCACATAAGCGAAGACTCATCACTAAGGAACACATAGCTACACATACAAATTTAATTCTTTGCTTATACTTGAGCGATAAAACTTTATAGTATAAAGCTGTCAAAATTCTTACTATACATAACCAACACCTTCTTTTATAAGCTTTGCTACCAGCCGCACAGCATGCGACTTATAAAACTGAAGTACACTGTCTTTGGTCTAGTTTAGCTATGTCATTACTAATGTACAAATAACTAACCTTATATACTAGGTTTCAGATATAATCACTAGCAAACTCTTTAGATACATACAATTATTTAGTCACAATTAGCTACACAGCTAGTATAGTGATCAAGCTATATCTATATAGTAATCTAAGACCTGTTCGATTCTTAAACAAATTGTGTGGGCGGCCTGCACATGCTTTCATGCAATTTCTAGCTACCACAGTGTCATAAAATAAGTTTAAAACAAGGCTAGAAAATTAAATATACATTATCCATAAAAATCAGGCGCTATGTACATACGTAAGTTAAACCTACTGCTATTATCAAAAATGCATAATAACGTCATGAGGTGAATAAAACTCATGATCATCACTAAAGCATTTAAATTTTTTGTTTAAAGGGATCAGTGTTATTATATATGTATGTATGTACATACATATGGTACAGCTCAGTTTAAACTTGATATTTGCACGTGTGTCCTAGTACAGTCGCTCGAGAAATTTGGAACAGAACTCGCGAATTTCCCATGAGTGCACAATTCATGGCATGCATTCAATCCTTGTGACAAGCTGTATGCACGTGAAGTGCACTCGAGTGTAGTTTGCTTTACTCGCGAGCAATCACGTTACGTGTAATACCGCACGTGTGTAGCTTATCCATATGAGGCTCCTTCCGTGCCTCGATGATTCTATTACCAGCCAGTGAGTGAAGTACGTACTTTGAAAGGATAAAACACGAAACTAAACATACCATTGGCATTTATTATAAGTGGCACACCTTTCATTGATTAATGTGCTTATTTTATAACTGCCATGCCCACTATATGTTAATTTACTGGGGTATATGGTTCTGTCACAGACTATTCCATGTTACTTTTGTTTCTGAAAAGATGAGTTGATGTGTAATTCTACATTAAATAGTCGTTATTATTATTTAAGAAAGTGAAAGAGTCCTTTGTAGTGATTGTTAGCTGGTTCTTGTGCCATGGCATCGTGCAGTGGAGTGGACAATGCCACCTGTATTAATGCAAATGTGTGCCACCGATACATTATATAATAAAACAAGTTTTGTTATTTATTGCTCCGTATATACAGAAATAGAATGATTGTTGTTGAGGTTCTTCTTTATACTCGTGACGAGGCTCTAGTTTATGCTCGTGACGAGACTTGTATGTGATGAGAGTTACTAGATTTACTCGCGAATAAGCTCGAGAGCAGGTGTATTATTCTCGTGCATTCTCGTGTAGATACAATAAATACACAAACCACTTGCGGGTTACTCGAAAAATTCTATAGAGTGCACGCATGTTTGGTACATGCAAGTGTCAAGTTTAAACTGAGCTGTACCGTAGTATTTTGTCTGTTTATGTATGTACATATGTAATTATAATTAGTGCATAAACGAATGTAAAATTTTAATATTCGAACATTCTTGAATTTCAATTCCGAATGTTCGAATGTTTCAACACCCACACACTTAATGGATTTTTAATGTACTAACTTGTATTTAATGACAATTTTTAGTTACAGTTGGCTAAAGGATGTATAACTCACAAAAGTACAGTGAAAATTTATGCTTAATTTGGGCATCAAATAGAAAAACAAACATCAAATGTTAAAATTTACCAACGAATGTTACTTAAACGAACGAACATTCGAATGTTAGAACATTTGTTTATGCTCTAATTATAATACGCTAATTTAGGGGCTGATCTTATTTTTACAATACAGCATAGAAGTCTAAAGAATGCTCAGGATATGAAAATTATACTTGTTGGTAACTCATCTGTTGGAAAGACATCTATTATTCAACGCTATATGCATGGAAAGCATGAAAGAACACTACCCACAGTATTCTTGCCGTGCAACTATGTATAATCTTCAGTAAAATTTTTTTAAATACATATAGCTATATACATACATAAATTGTGCAATAAGGGTTATATTCTTATGTAACACTTTCACACCTTAGATCAAAGGAAACTTCCATACTACAAATCTTATGTAACCCCATAACAAGCATTCTTAGCCGTGTTACAACCTATATAATTATTATAGTAGTTGTACACCAGCTAGGCCTTCTTTTGAACTAAAGATTTTCCTTTGATCTAAGCTTTGATCTCATGGTATTGATCAATCCTTTATATAGTGAGCCCTGATTGTGGATTGATTGCAATTCATCTCCTATTTTATATAACAGAGCCTATAAAATGTTTAATTGTGGTACGTATGTAGTTATGTATCTGTATTTATTGCATCATACAAACGTTCACTCTTATTGTTAAATCGGCTAACCTGATTATAATTTAGGACCATTACATTTACTGAAAGTTCAGCCAATTTACTAAAAACTCAGCCGATTTACTAAAAACTCTTCAGTAAAAATATAGGGTTTTCCTGATATGTACACCCCATGCCCAAGGGCACGCAGCACCCAAGGGTGAAGGTGTACATATCCAATTGCTTGTGCTTACAACTGTTATATGATACTCATGGCCTCACAGTATTTACATAAAGACTTGTTAGATTTGATTATGGTTTTCAAATAAAATTACTTTAAGGCTTAGCAATGTATTCCTTTTATACAGACACCCACCACTCAGATAATATGATCACAACCCCCCTCACTGACCAGTACTAAATATGTATCCACATTAATGAAAATGCTTAATCTTGCTCATGCTATAATCTCAAGGTGGTGGTCAAGTGGAAGTTGTGGTGCTAGAAGCCGTTCAAGAAAGAAGCCTTATTTAGGCCACAAATTCAATTACAATGCATAAGAATACATTGATGTTATGTAAGGTAAACCGCACGTTATTAAATAAGCGCTAGATAATGTATTAGTCCAGTGGAGTACTATACGGAAGCTATGCTGCACGTCAGTTTTTTCTAGTATACTAGCAAGTACAAAGCTATTCATGGCGTGTTTCAGTTAAGCGATGGTGGGCGGAGGGTCGAATGTCGAGCAAAAAATTTTATGTTACAGATTACCGATGTTTACGCAGTTTTGTCGAGTAGGTTAATAACGCAAGTTTTATAAGTTAACTAGCAAGTTTTCTTCGTGTTGAATGTATAAAAGAGAGTTATCAGGCACTAAATATCGTGTAATAGAGTAGCTAGGAATTAATCTCGAGAGATTTAGCGGCTGGAGATGCGCATAATCTGACGTGCGAGATATTTATATGTCCTATATATACGGTGCTATTTCTTTGCGTAGGAACACTGTATGGCTATGAAATTTGCTGTGATGATAGTGAAAGACTTGCTCTACAATATAAAACAGCTAAACTTCACGTACATAGTTTAATGCGTTCGACTAAGTTAAACAAAATGTGTATAATTTTTACAATTTGCGGTTGACCGCCACCTTAAGTGGGGGAAACATCAGCTCATTGCCCTATGACATTTACGTACATAGCCTCACGCTGTTTATATATAGAGACATGTTAGGTTCGATTATGGGTTTCACTTAAAGGCTTAGCAATAGTGACGGGCAATGCAATACCAATAGTATAACACCTCTAATGTGTTTAGTAGTTACGTTATTTAGCTACGTACATGTGTATATATTTATACATACATAGCTATGTACGTAGATGTACATACGTAGGTATATTACGTATATTGCAAATTTTGAAGTTATTTAAATTAATATGATAATTTATTAGTGTGGAGCAGGTTATTCTTACCAGTATGTGTACCATCCAAAGAAGAATGTCAGTGTTAAAATGTATATATGGGATACTATGGGACAGGAACGACATCATTCTATTACATCAGTAAGTACATACGTAGAAAGTGATCAAAGTAATGTGGGAAGTGCAATGTAGTTAGATTTACACTACGTGCGTAAGTCTTAATCATTCACATCTACACACATGAAGTTATCTAATACTAGAAGCTCCAATCAGTCACTTTTCCATTGTAGACACACCTTTACTGATGTATTATCTACGTACGTAGCTAAGATATGTTAACTTTTATAGCCATAACAGTGGAATTTGGACAATTACGTACGTACACTACCACGTTATTAAATACAGAGTACTATAGGTTAACCGTTTGCTTATACTGTAGCTATATATAGGCATTAGCTACTGTTTCATTAACTGCAGACATTCTATAAGAATAGTGATGCAGCAGTGATAGTATTTGACTTGACGTCATCACAATCACTGAACTATGTACACTGGTGGCACAAAGAACTGAAGGAAAGAGTAAAGCCAGACAATGATATTCCAATAATATTGGCTGGAAACAAAGTATCCTAGGGCTGTTACTGAATTTGATAGTTAAGATACCACAAGCTGATGGTCCATTACAAACTAGCTATACACACATGTGTACCTGCGTGTATATGACAGAAAAATTAAGTGTTAACTACGTACGTACGTATATGGTTACCTATTGTGAAACACATTGCAAGTAAAATATCCAAATAGAAGACATAAGAAAGAAATTACCTTTGTATGTTGAATTTCTTGGTTAATTATGTAAGCTTCATTTTGCATGTAGCCTTAAAGTTTACACTGATGCTTCTGATTGGCCTCACGCCTTTTTTGCACCCAGGCTTTTTTGTTTCGCACTTTATTGATGATTATTTTGTATAGCTATATATTTTAATTGGTTTATTTCTTTTGTCCACAGTGTGATTTAATACGCTTCTCTTCTATCAGACAGCCAAGCATTGTGACCAGAGCTAGACAGAAAGCTTTCGATCTTGGCTTGAAGGATTTCATATTAGTGTCTGCAAGAACTGGATACGGCATGGAAGAACTATTTGGAAGAATCGTAACTTTGGTATGTATACGTATCTGTGTAAAACAGAGCTGGTAATCTGATATGCATACGTAATGAAAGTAATGTAAATGTATATATGTTTTGGTAAAAGTTTTGACATCAAATAGTCCAAGTACATATAGTGGCCATATGACTACCTAATCAGTTCTGTGAGATAGCTACATAGCTACACTGTTAAAATAGGTAGTTGTGGTAACTCCTTATTTTCAGATCAACCACTCCTCAAAGGAAGTGTTTTGGTCTGAAAATAACTCCTTTGGAGTTACCACAACAACCTACGTACCATAGGGCGACTTATTTTCGAGGATAAAAATTTTCAAGGATTTCACAGAAATTTACAGAACCTCGAAAACATGTATTTTTTACTATATAATACTTAACTACTACTTGTATCCTCGAAAATTTATCCACGAAAATTTTTGTTTGAAGCAGATTTTTGACAATCCATGAAATTTTATATCCTTGAAAATCAGTCGTCCTATGGTATTTTAAGTGTATAGTTGTTGTTAATTGCTGCACATCAAAGATGATCCATAAACCTTTAAAATAATAAGTTGTTAGTAGCTCACAATCATATAGTTCAAAATTGTAATTACATAGCTACGTATGGTATGTATATGTATGTATATATTATGCATGTAAGGTAATTCAGTAGATTGACATCATATACTAGCAGCCGAACATTCCGTTCAGACATTAAAGAAAATAATTTTAACAAAGCAAGTGTTGCATTCTAGAGACGGCTGGACTGTCCATGCCTCATAAACTTGCAGATTTCTTGTTCACATACAGAAACACACCACACACAGTATGAGTAGCTAGCTAACTGGTGAAACTCCTGCTTCAGTGTTTTGCAAACCAAAGCCTCGAATAAGATTATCACAATTGCATCCAAATATTGTAGAACCAGTTGAGAAACAATAGCAGAACCAGTACAAATAGATACTGTAATGTATGTACGTATGTAGAATGCTACTCCCTATGCAGCTACATAGCTTACATGTACTTTTCATAACAAAGGTGTTTTAGTATTGTGTAAACTTTAGTAACACTCTTCGTTTGCTTAGCCACACCATTAGCTTTATTATGTACAAATGTCCATATTATTTTGGTAGTCATTATATTTAATGTCATGCATAAAATTCTTAGGGGCTGGATGTCTCCAACAAAGACAAATCACAAGGTGGTTTCCCATTGCAAGAGGATACAAGTGATAAAAGTACTTCTAAGTGTTCTTGCTAATATATGTACATAATTGTGTGTATTTTCTATACGTAGCTACTCATTCTTTGTAGCTATATGTACGTACATATATTTTTTGACCGGGCCTGAGAAAACAGGTCCTATTTACACGTCAAATTTGAACTAATTTTTATTTCAAATTTAATAACTCTTTTTGCTGACATACGTACATAGTATTTTAACACAAATTTTATCATATATATATATATGTAGAAATTCCTATTAAGGAAAACAATAAAACTTGAATAGCACACACGGAAAAATAAATACGTAGATACCACAATATGAATAGGTGTATTTTGTGTATAGATAAAACTGGTTTTCTCAAGCCCAGTGTTATGACCATTAATTTTATACTTATAGCCAGCTATATTTCTATATATTAAAATTAATGTATTTCACATTTGCTATTTGATTAGCTAATTACAATTGTAGTGGTGACAGATTATATACATAGTATTTATGTGTACGTACATAGTTACATAATTCATACGCATAAGGATTTTTAGTTAACTTACCAGTTTTTTGTAGCTATGCATAGCTAACTGTTTTTGCATAAATACACTAGCTATTTTGCAAGTTTTCAACATATTAAGTGAATAAATGTTATTCATACATACATAGCTATGTCATATATAAGTATGTAAGTTTAAGGATGTTAAAATGCTATTAATAGATACATATGCATACATATATTTATTTTCAAAAATACATACTACATAGCCTACATTGTGTACTATAGATCTGATTTAGCATCTAGTTATATCCATCATGGTGCTTCTGATCATGATGTCTGAGAGTTCTTATATGTATGTAGCCATCACCGACAGATCAACTTTCTCATATGAATCGATGCATATTGATTTCACTCCTTTTACTTCGTAGTAGTTGCTATAGCTACATAGATACGTACATACGTAGCTAGCTGGTAGTGCAGCAATGTTCACTGTGTTCTACGTACGTACAAAGTCTTTGTTGACTTCTTAGCTCATCAAATTGTTAAGGCGTCAAAATCATCACAAGAATCTAACTAGGCAATTTGGCTAATTGTTGCATGGTTTTGTGGATACTTAGCTACATACATACGTAGTTTTACAGTATTAAATTATTTTAACAGTGTAGCTAGCTAAATGCATGGAGCAAAGCATCATCAAGCATCTGTAGCTAGTTTCATTAAAATGGATTACGTGCATTCAATACCAGCATGTACTGTATGTATTATACATAGTTCTGTGGGTATATTATATGATTATTTCAGTTGCGACAGAAGGAGGGGTGCTATAGAGGAGTTAGGCCGTCCAGCTTTGAAATGAAGGAGCAGAGCCCCTCCACAGTAGCCAGCTATATGCTCGTATATATATATATCAGTTACTATACCTAATAGAGCAGTCGTTGCGTATAAACCAAGCAGCTCTCAACTTTTAATTTGCTTTTTTGTTGCCTCTGTATTCTACAATGTTATTGCACATGTGATATTAGTGACATACGTAGCAAAATTTGTTGGCAATACTGACACATTGCAAATGCAGCTAAAGTAATGTTAATATTGATATCTGAAGCTTAGAAGTTGTAGCTAAGTAGCTAGCTATTTGTCATATGGCTTGGGCTGGCTTTTTATGCTTTCATTAGCTATGCAGTGCTCTGTGTAATTTTTGCTGAGAAATAAATATATATAGTGTATTCGTGTTCACATTAATTGGCTCTCATTTTCATTGAACAACTTCTGCTGTGTAGCTACATCCTATGATTACAAATTTTATATTGTTGTGAAGCTCTTCAAGTGCCGGAAAAACAAAAATAAAAAAGCACTCTAATAGGCCTGAAAACAAGGGAGGTACGTATGGCCTGACAAATATTTACCATACATTTTCTATGGAGAATATTCCTTTGTAGTTCATTACAAATTGTAGGCAGCTGCTACTGTACATTTCCTATGACAAAAATCATTTGTACAAGGTGAATGTGAACATAATAAAAGTCTGTTGTGTTCCAATGACAAAAATCATTTGTACAAGTTTGTCACTTCAAAGACTTTTCTTGTAGCAATTACAAGGTCAGGGTGAACACGAGCATAGTAGTTGTTATAGTACAAAATTGTTTTTATAAAGTTAGACTGTTTTATTAGAGTTAGAGTATATTCACTTGTACACAATGAACTACGTAGGTATTAGGTACTGGTTTGGAAAATCAGCAGTAATTGTGAAGAACTTATAGACCCGGAATGTTTCTATAACTACATACATGCATACTACCTTTACAATGTTTATTGTATCCATGTGCCTTTGCTTCAATACCAGTGCAATTCAGTGAAGATGTACGTACGTAAATGAGACTGCCTTTGCTGCAATGCCATTACCATCTCCTTTATATACATAGCTGGCAAGCTATTATATGTGCATATATAATTGTGACCGGATTTGCGAAAAGGGGTCTTATACACACATCCAATTTTGCAACTTAAGGATGTGTAACTCAGCTCATGTTTGACCTACAACTTTGAAATTTGGTACCTGGCCTTTCCTATCATTATGGTTATACAAGAGAAAATGTCAGCTTAATAGCTCACTCACAAATGAAGTTATGCCTCTTCAAAGTTGCAAAATCGGATGCGTGTATAAGACCCCTTTGCGCAAATCCGGTCATATATATACTGTATGTAGCTATGCATACATGCACATGTACACATGCTTATTGATTTATAGTCTAGCTACGTATATAATTGTGCTTAAATTGGTAAATAAAATGTACTATGTAGCTATAGGTATATAATAATTAACATAATATAATAGCATTAGCTACATGTACGTACATGTCATGATTGTTATTATCAAGAATGATAAAAAAATTTAAAATTTAAAAGGTAAGTAGGGATTGAATTCAATAGTGCTACAAAAAGTAAGGAAACAAGTAATAAGATTTTGGGACGAGAGAACATTCTGGCATGAGATAATTTATAAAAGTTTAATCCCTACTTTTGGCAAACCTGCTGAAGTGAGCCAAAAGTAGGGATTAAACTTTTATAAATTATCTCATGCCAGAATGTTCTCTCGTCCCAAAATCTTATTACTTGTTTCCTTACTTTTTGTAGCACTATTGAATTCAATCCCTACTTACCTTTTAAATTTTAAATTTTTTTATCATTTTAGTTTGTTTGCTTTTTATACATGCTAAGCATTCATAATAATCTTTCAGCAGGCGCACAAATGTTACAGGCGCTTACGTAATAATTATGCTTGTTTTCAGGCGCTTGTTAACAATGCGCTTACATGGCAAAGCAGCTGTGTGATAGCAAATAACGCTCGAAAAACAGCAAAAGCTATTTGTCCAAGGCTATAATCTCGAAGTTCACGATGTAATAAAGTACACGCGAAAACATCGTGCCATGGTACAACTGTAACTAATTATATCACGTGCAAGCCAGGTTTTAGCGTGACGTAATAAGCAGAAGCCGTAATAGGCTATCGTCACCTTCGAAGGTGAGATTCACACCTTGCTAGGTATATAGAAGAACAAGGAAGGGAATGAAGGATAAAAGGAATCGCCATGGCGCAGTGGGTAAATCGTCTTCGGAACAACATTTTCGTAAATCCGCCGTATTACCTTTATTGTGTGAAAGTTCTGGAGCCCTACACCTAGTGCAACCGGGTCTTACGGCAGGCTGGCAGGCTGGCAGGCTGGCTGGCTGGCAGACGAAATACAGGTGAATTTCTAAATTTTCAAAGTTGGCTGTAGGTCGAAATATGCGACTTGTTGCTTCGTTTAACCAAGGTACAGCATCATTACAGCCTTAGCAATGCATTCCAGTCGGTTTTTTCGGGTAAAGATTATTGGAAGGTTGTTTTATGAAGTGCGAAAAATCGGGAAACCATACAATTTCTTACCAATCCCTACTATTAAGTACTACCGTACTTAATGATTACTGTGCAAACCTCAGATATGAGTATATTTTATCAGGACCCTTACACTGTAAATGCTTCCATGATATATAACTGCAAGAATTAGCTATGTGAATTTTATTGCATGCATGCAAATGCTTTTGTGATGCTCCAACCGAATGTGCAAAGATTCATGTTTTCCTGCGATACTGCAAAAATTAATTATATCAAAGTCCTAAATACAACATCGCTTAAGATAATAATTTCTAGTCAAAACAGTTCTACACTGATTAGAAGTCCTAACCTAAATTAATAATAAGCAGTTAATATTAAGCAGTTCAAAACACTTATTGTTCTTTAGCTTCACCCAGAGCCTGAATTTCTTCTTGTGCCTTGAGGGTTTTCTTTTCTAAAGCCTTTTGATCTTTCTTGATGTCAGCCATAAACTTTTCAGCAAGATCTGGTAGCATTGCCTTAGATTCCTCATATGTGGGGTTTTCTGAAATGAATTTGTAAAGATCATCCTGGGTCACCTTGATTTGTTTCTTATACTCTGTACACACACTATTAAGTGCAACCCAACTAGCATAAAATTGGATTGCTCTGCATTTGAAAGGGTACGAGGTCCACACTTTGAGTCGCTTCTCCTCAGAATACTCAAGGGCTTTTTCAACCTGCCTTTTCATTTCAGAACCTGCTAGTGAATGACAGTGATCTTGCATTTGCTTCCAAAACATTGCTGCTCGCATCATCACCGCTGAAAGATTCTTCAGAGCCCCGACAGCTTCATGAAGTGCTTCGACTGCACATTCAGCTATTCCCTGATCATCCTTACATTGATTAAGCTTTGCAGTGAATGCACTCATTTTGGCCAATGCTTCTTGTCGCTTTTGTTGGATTTCCTTCTCAAGCTCCAAAGCATCTAGTCGAGCTTGTCTGAGCTTTTCAGCCCTTCTTTCGGGAGCCTCGTTGTCAAATAGCCTAACTCCAATAGTTGCAAATGTTAGACAATTTATAAGTGATTTAATACTCAGTGAACCAATTTCAGAAATGGCCTTGTCTTCCTTTTGTTCTATATCTCGGCGTCTGATTTCTGCCTCTCTCTCTTTTTCCTGATGTTGCCTAATCAGCTCATTTTCATGTTTTATGTCTTCTACCAGTTGTATTCGTTTATCTTTTTCTTCCTGAATCTTGCTTGCTTTAATCTTTTTAGCACGTTGGGTTTTCTCAAGTGTTTTAACAACTTTCTTTTCCTGTTCTTCAAAATCCTCATACAGTTCCAGTGCCGCTTCCTCCATCTCTCCTGCGAGCTTTGATACGGTAGTAAATGTGTCAAGCGCCATCTCTTCCATGTTTTCTAGGAGATATCCATAGGTACACCGCAGACAATTAAGAATGATACCCGAAGCTTTCTTGAATTTTGCTACTGTCAAGGCTGATTTATTGCAGATCCTAGCTATATCATACCCAAGCTTTTGAATTTCAATTTGCTCATTAGTGTGCTCATATCCTGCAGCCCCAACACCATTGTATGCAATTCGAATGAAGGCTCCGACTCGATTAAGATCATTGACCAAGGTTCTTAAATCAATTACCCCGAGCAACTTATCCTTTTCATCCAATACAACAACCGAACTTTCCGATGGAATTTCATCCAAGATATACGATTGTTCCTTAATCTCAACGATTCTTTGGCGTTTCACTGAATCATCCATAGCATCTAGCTAATCAAGTGTTTAGCTATCAGTAGTCAGAACTTTATTCACTGATGCAGACTACAGCCAGCTACATATGCAGCTACAATGCTGTTTTGCTGTCTTTTTATAGTAATTGATGCCATACATAGATCACTGTATCAGTTTCCGGGAATGCACCTAAGTATTTGAATATAATTATGTGATGAATCATTAATACATTCACACCACAATATTAAATTGGTGTGGTGTTTATATGCAATAGTAAATAAGATCATGTCCATAGTCATTAGCTAGCCATGTGTAATGTACCATGATGGACAGAGTATACCCAATAGGTTATCAGTTGTTTTGTTAGCTAATAGCTACTATTCTTCATTATTAACCCTTAAACCCACAAAATACACAAAATAACTTAATAAAGCACCCTAAATTAGGAAAAAGACTTGTAATAAATTCTACACTACATTACAACATATACACTGCTAATAAATGTATTTACAATGTAGTAGTGACATAAGAAATCCATAAATATTTAAAGAGGGCACAGGCTGCAAAGGATATGATAATAATTATTATTGACCTTATACATTTGTAGGTTTGGTTGCTATAATAACAATGTTTTACACGATATATTACTCATTTTCATGAGTAGCTACTGTATGTACATATGTGGTGTGATCTGGGACTAATGATTGCTTCTTGTAGTAGCATTGTAATGTTACTGCTCTCATGATGAGAGAAATTACAATGAGATTGCATTAAATACGTATACGTAGATGAAAATGAATAATCACTATTATTATATTATGGTGCGTGGGAAGTAGCTAAGTACGTAGTTATATAGTTGTTCTCAACTACGTATGTTAGCTATTTACCAGTGCAGGTAGATGGCTACTCTATAAACCGTTTACGAGACACAATTATTGTGGTGTGTCACATGTTGTCAAGGGAATGTGTTGCCATAACTTCAATTGGCTATTGAAACACTTTAAGAAATCTATTTCTCAAGAACTAGCAAGTAACTGAATACTAACTACAAAGACATTCAAAAGAAAGTCATTGTTGGCTTTGACATCCCTTGGTCAGTTTTTTAGTTTGCATTTCCTCAAGTGGCTATAGCTACAATAACATGTTAATGTATGATTTCATGAAAGCAAAGTTTGTACAGCAGTAATCATAAGCGTAAAGTATTTAATCATTGTAGTATGGCAGTTATATGTGCTGACCTGTAATTTATCAGCTGTGTATCATCAGGTGAAGTTATTGGGTTTCAGGTCACTCTTGTTTAGCCTGGAATTTTCCCTGCATAGCTAAGTCATTAATGTGGCTACTTTCTAAACTACGTACATATGTACATTAAAATAACATTAGATCATTGTGAATCAGTATCCTCTTCAAGGACAATATAAATTAGAAATAGTGATAACACTACAGTTAGATAATCCTTATTACTTTATTTATCTTCATTAGTTTATAGTACAGTGTTTATTCTAATAAATTACTTGTCCATGTAGCTAGCTAGCTAGTGAACTTGTAACTATCATAAAAATCACTCTTGATCACTTGACCAAGTTACGGTTTACAAGTAACTGAGATGGATATTATTGCTGCATCTAAACACAACACCAACTTGAGATTTTTGTGTAGCTAGGTAATTTAAGGTGAAATCTATTTCTTCAAGCCATAGCTACGTAGCTATACAAGCCATGGCTATAATATCAATGATCTCACTAGTGACCTCTAGCTATATGTACAATATGTGACCGGGTCTAGTCATGCACACAAAAATCGCCTAGTTTTTTCAAATATATCCTACCATAACTTATGCTCTATTTATACTAACAAGCTAAATGTTTTACCACAAATGCAGAATTTAATGGGGGATCTATTAAAGCTTACAGAATAAAAATACTTATAGAACTAAAGATATTCATGAGTATCTAACTAGATGTAATTTGCGCTCACATGGTTGATTTTTGCAGGTCCGGTCACATATACAGTTTAGTATTTTTGTGCTCCTGAAGATACTCAAAAATACGTACCTCAGGGCTTCTATTATTACTACATTCATGCACTGACACCTATTTGGCATTACTAGCAAACATTTTTTGTCAACCTTGTAAACTCACAATTGGAACAATAGTAACTGTCACTTCAACTATAGTTGCTTAGTTAGGTTAAGAGTGTACTGGCCGTGATATTACATAGTCTGCAATATCATAATCATATGCACTGGATATACGTATATACCTACAATGTAATCACACAATTTATTATCAATGTTTCCATATACGTATTATTATTAATATATCAAAGTACTCTTTTGTTAAATGTGACTGTCCAAACCAAGTTCACACCTCCTATTTTGCCCAGTTATGGGCTATAAAATATTATTTGGGATTGTGCACAAAAATTAGATTTTCAGCAATAATAAAGTGATATAATATGGACAAAAAAAGTTATAAAGTACGTAGCTACATACGTAGCTATTGAAGTAGAAAAGTGAAAGTGTGAACTAGGCTGCTTTTTGTTTGGACAGTCACAAATGAGCAATGACTATTACACATACGTAGATACTTAAAAGACAAGCAGTATATAAACTACATGTAAAAGAAAGGTATGTATGTAGAATATATTTATTCACCACATCACACATATTAGCTATTGATCAATGAATAGGTAGACACACAGCTACTCCTACATCAAAGGTAATCAGCTGTGTAAGAGACACAATTAGTGTGGCATGACACATGTTGTCAAAAGAACGTTTGCCATGCCTACTATTGGGTATTGAAACATTATATGTTATTGTATCTATTACTTGAGGAAGTGCAAACAGACAAAGCAACAAATGGACGCCCTTTAGCTACAGGTGTAGAAACCCAACAACTGATTGGAATATTTGTAATTATTAAAACAAAGTTATCAGTTATTTGATACATAGCTATAGCTGGCTGGCTAGCTAGTTCTTGAGAAAATTATTTCTTAAAGAGATTCAGAATCTGTATAGCTATCCAATTGTAGTTATGGTACGTAAGTTAACACATTCCTTTCACAACATGTGAATAATTGTGTCTCGTACACAGTTCACCTATTGTTTTTGATTTCTTAAAGTGTTTTAATAACCATTAGATTTCACCTTCAATTTCCTAGCTACATGTACAAAAATCTCAAGTTGGTGTTGTGTTTAGATGCAGCAATAATATCAATCTTACTTGTAGAGAAATGTAAACAGTAACTTGGTCAATTAAGTGATCAAGAGTGATTTTTATGATAGCTACATGCAAGTTCACTAGCTAGCTATACATGAACAAGTAATTTATTAAAATAAACAATGTGCTATAAACCAATGAAGATAAATGAAATAATGAGGATTAGCTAACTGTAGTGTTATCATTATTTCTAATTCATATTGTCCTTGAAGAGGACACTGATTCACAATGATCTAATGTTGTTTTAATGTAGCTAAAATGATGTATATGTACATACGTATGTATGTAGTTTAGAAAGCAGCCAGATTAATGCCTTAGCTACAAAATTGCTATACACTCATGCACTGACACCTACGTAGTTCTAGCAAACATTTTTTGTTAACCTTGTAAAATCACAGTTGTAACAATAGTGACTGTCACTTCAACTATATATTTGCTTAGTTAGCTTAAGAGTGTTAGGCCTAATCACTAAGAAAGTACAACATTATACACAGTAAAAATGCTACAAATAGCTACTAAATTAGTAACCACATAGATACTGCCTCGTATTTACTCAGTTTGAGCAGTATTAGGACCACCTACTGAGTCAGTATTTGTAGCATTTTTGCTGCATAAGGTCAATAGAAATGTCAAATAAATTTAAAATCTTGTGACACATGTACCCTCTTAAAATATTTATACATTCCTTATGCATTTCTTATGTCACTATACTAAATAAAAGTGGAAATATTTATTGGGAGTCTATAATTGTGACCTGGCATGAGGAAACTGGGCTTATGTACGTACACAAAATACACTTATTCATATTATAGTATGTATTTATCTCATTACTGTATAAGATTTACAAAATCTATGAAGTGCATTAGATTCCCTATGAAAAGTTGCATAAAATGGTACAAATTTTGTTGCTTGTTGGACTCTCATGTGTATACATGAAGTTATTTAATTTCGAAATCCAAAAAATGTGGTCAAATGTTATGTGCACATATTAAGCCCTAATTTCTCATGCTGGGTCACATATTGTAATGTAGCTAGACAGTGTACAGACCATTGATGTAGTGATATTACATAGTCTGCAATTATATCATAATTATATACACTGGATATATATACGATGTGATCACACAATTTATTTAATTACATTATCAATGTTTCCATATAGTTACGTATTACTATTAATATATCAAAGTCCTCTTTTGTTAAATGTGACTGTCCAAGCAAAAACCAGCCTAGTTCACACCTCCTATTTTGCCCAGTTATGGGCTATAAAATCTTATTTGAGATTAGCTATGCACAAAGCTAAAATTTTCAGAAATGATAAAGTAATGTTTATTGTATAATATGGACTCTATGTCTTGCCAAACAAACATTATAAAGTAGTTATTGAAGTTGAAAAATGAAAGTGTGAACTAGGCTGGCTTTTGTTCTGACAGTCACAAATGAGCAATGACTATTACACATACATACGTATATACGTATGTGTAGACAGCTACTCCAACATCAAAGGTGAACTGCATGTGTACGACACACAATTATTGTGGTGGTTATTGAATACTTTAAGAAATCATAAAAAACAAAAGATGAACTCCGTATGAGACACAATTATTGTGGTTGTTATTGAATACTTCAAGAAATCATATAAAACAAAAATGAACTGTGTACGAGACACAATTATTGTAGTGTGTCAAAGGAATGTGTTAACTTACCATAACTACGTACAATTGAATATACAGATTCTGAAACTCTTTAAGAAATCATTATCTCAAGAACTAGCTAGCCAGCCATCTATAATAGCTATGTATTAAATAACCAATCACTTTGTTTAATTAATTACAAATCTTCCAATTGTTGGGTTTCTACACCTGTAGCTAAAGGATGTCCATTTCAGTGTTGCTTTGTCTGTTTGCACTTCCTCAAGTAATAGATACAATGACATATTAAAATGGTTCAATACCCAATAGTAGACATGGCAAATGTTCTTTTGGCAACATATGTGTCACGCCACAATTATTATGTCTCTTACACTGCAGGTTACCTTTGATGTAGGAGTAGCTGTGTGTCTACCTATTCATTGATCAATAGCTAATATGTGTGATGTGGTGAATAAATATGTGACTGTCCGAGCGAAAACCAACCTATATATTTCACACTTCAAGTTTTGCCAATTTAGTGCTTTATAATGTTTGTTGGAAAAGACATACAGAGTCCATATTTACAGGGTTAGTAGATCAAACATCACTTTATCATTGCTGAGCTTTGTGTGACATTCGCCATTAAGTTGGCAAAATCAGAGGTGTGAACTAGGCTGGTCTTCACTTGGACAGTCCTACAGTTACCTTTTATTATTAGTTTATAAACATACATACTGCTTGTCTTTTACGTACGTAAGTATGTATCTACGTATGTGTAATAGTCATTGCTCATAATTTTAATAAAAGAGTACACTGATTATATTAATAATAATAATAATACATATATGGAAACATTGATAAATTAAATATAATTAAATAAATTGTGTTATAATAAATTGGTTTATTCAGCAAGCATTTTTTGTCGACCTTGTCAACTCACAATTGAAACAATAGTGACTGTCACTTCAACTATATTTGCTTAGTTAGCTTAAGAGTGTTAGGCCTAATCACTAATAAAGTACAACATTATACACAGCAAAAAATGCTACAACTGAATAGCCACTGACACATAAATGCTGCCTCATATTTACTCTGTTTGAGCAGTACTATAGGACAACTACTCAGTATTTTTGCTGAACCAAACTTTGCATTAGGTCAATAGAAATGTGTTCTCTTTTACGTATTTAAATCTTGTGGCATGTGCCCTCTTACAATATTTATGCATTTCTTATGTCACTACAGTACTAAAGTGGAAATATTTATAAATTTACTTGTCCATGTAGCTAGCTAGCTAGTAAACTTGTAGCTATCATAAAAATCACTTTTGATCACTTAATTGACCAAGTGACTGTTTACATTTCTCTACAAGTAAGATTGATATTATTGCTGCATATAAACACAAAATCAACTTGAGATTTTTGTGTAGGTAGGTAATTTAAGGTGAAATCTAATTGGTCATTGAAACACTTTAAGAAATCAAAAACAAAAGGTGAACTGTTTACGAGACACAATTATTCACATGTTGTCAAAGGAAGTGTTAACTTACCATAACTACAATTTGATACACATGCAGATTCTGAAACTCTTTAAGAAATCATTTTCTCAAGAACTAGCAAGCCAGCTATAGCTGTAGCTATGTACGTATTAAATAACCAATCACTTGGTTTAATTAATTACAAATATTCCAATTGTTGGGTTTCTATACACCTGTAGCTAAAGGAAGTCCATTTATTGCTTTGTCTGTTTGTGCTTCCTCAAGTAATAGCTACAATAACATAGCTATTAAAATGTTTCAATACCCAATAGTAGGCATGGCAAATGTCAACATAATATGTCATGCCACAATTATTGTGTCTCTTACACAGCTGGTTACCTTTGATGTAGGAGTAGCTCTGTGTCTACCTATACATTGATCAATAGCTAATGTGTGTGATGTGATGAGTAAGTATATATATTCTACATACACTTCCTTTTAGTTTATAGCCCATAACTGGGCAAAATTGAAGGTGAGAACTAGGCTGGTTTTTGCTTGGACATGTAGTCACATTTAATAAAAGAGTACATTGATATATTAATAATAATAATACGTATATGGAAACATTGATAGTGTAATAAATTGTGTAATCACATCGTACATATATATATCCAGTGCATATAATTATGATATTGCAGACTATGTAATATCACGGCCAGTACACTATTAAGCTAACTAAGCAACTATAGTTGAAGTAACAGTTACTATTGTTTCATTTGTGAGTTGACAAGGTTGACAAAAAATGTTTGCTAGAAATGCCAAATAGGTGTCAGTGCATGAGAGTGGCAATAATAGAAGCCCTGAGGTATGTGTTTTGGAGTATCTGCAGAAGCACAAAAATACTAAACTGTAATTTTACGTATAGCTAGAGGTCACTAGTGAGATCATTGATATTATAGCCATGGCTTGTATAGCTACGTAGCTATGGCTTGAAGAAATAGATTTCACCTTAAATTACCTAGCTACACAAAAATCTCAAGTTGGTGTTGTGTTTAGATGCAGCAATAATATCAATCTTACTTGTAGAGAGACATGTAAACAGTAACTTGGTCAAATGATCAAGAATGATTTTTATGATAGTTACAAGTTTACTAGCTAGCTAGCTACATGGACAAGTAAATTTATCAGAATAAACAATGTGCCATAAACCAATGAAGATAAATAAAATAATGAGGATTAGGTAACTGTAGTGTTATCTCTAATTCATATTGTCCTTGAAGAGGACACTGATTCACAGTGACCTATTGTTATTACATATGCATGTACGTAAGTTAGAAAGCAGCCAGATTAATGCCTTAGCTAAGTGCTACTGTAACACTCATGCACTGATTCTGACATCTATTTGCATTTCTATTATTGGGAGTCCATATTGTAATGTAGCTAGCCAGTGTGCAGACCATTAATGTAGTGATATTACATAGTCTGCAATATCATAATTATGTGCACTGGATATATTATACAATGTGATCACATAGTTACATTATCAATGTTTCCATATACGTACGTAATTATGTATTATTATAATCAATGTATGTACTCTTTCATTGAAATTATGAGCAATGACTATTACACATACATATAGATACATACTTACGTACGTAAAAGACAAGCGGTACATACATATATAAACTAATAAAGGTAGCTACGTACGTATGTGGAATATATGTGACTGCCTGAGTGAAAACCAGCCTAGTTCACACCTCCGATTTTGCCAACTTAATGGCGAATGTCACACAAAGCTCAGCAATGATAAAGTGATGTCAGATCTACTAACCCTGTAAATATGGACTCTGTATATACATGTCTTTTCCAACAAACATTATAAAGCACTAAATTGAAGTATCAACTATATATAGGTTGGTTTTCGCTTCAACAGTCACATATTTATTCACCACATCACACATATTACGTATCTATTAATCAATGTTAGTATACTTTAGGTAGACACACAACTACTCCTACATCAAAGGTAACCTGCAGTGTAAGAGACACAATTATTGTGGCATGACACATGTTGCCAAAAGAACGTTTGCCATGTCTAGTTAGTCTATTGGGTATTGAAACATTATATGTTATTGTATCTATGTATGTATTACTTGAGGAAGTGCAAACAGACAAAGCAACAAATGGGCATCCTTTAGCTACAGGTGTAGAAACCCAACAATTGGAATATTCGTAATTAATTAATTAAACAAAGTGATTGGTTATTTAATACGTACTGTAGTTATAGCTGGCTGGCTAGCTAGTTCTTGAGAAAATGATTTCTTAAAGAGTTTCAGAATCTGTATATTCAATTGTATGTATGTAGCTGTGGTAAGTTAACACATTCCTTTGACACACTACAATAATTGTGTCTCGTGCACAGTTCATCTTTTGTTTTTGTATGATTTCTTAAAGTGTTTCAATAACCACCACAATAATTGTGTGTTGTACACATGCAGTTCACCTTCGATGTTGGAGTAGCTGTCTATACTACACTGCATGGTGAATAACTGATAATTGATAAGAACTACTTTCCATGCATCATATGGTTATATTGATCATATATATATCTTATATCTTTAGTTAATGCCATCTTACTTCTCTTACATATCATATGAGCGTAATATCCATATAGTCTGAGTCATTATCTAGCTTTGTGTAATGTACCAATGTACATACATAAAGGACAGAGTATACCCACCAGGTTGTTTTTATTGGCTAGTAAAATTCTTCATATATGTAATTCTGCAATATTAGTTGCTGATGCAGCTAACATTGTAATCTTGATGCTCATATGATAGGAGAAGTAAGATGGCATTACCTAAAGATATAAAGTAATGATCGCTATAACGTTAACCATATGATGCATGGAAAGTAGTTCTTATCAACTACCATAGGACGACTTATTTTTGAGGATAAAATTTTCGAGGATATCATGGAAATTTACAGAACCTCAAAAATTTGTATCCTCGAAAATGTTTTGCTCCAACTACGTATGTCTATAAAACTTACCACTTGTATCCTCGAAAATATTTGTATAAAGCAGATTTTTGACAATCCACGAAATTTTATATCCTCGAAAATAAGTCGCCCTACAGTATCATGTCAGTTATATTATTCACCAGTGTAGGTAGACAGCTACTCCAACATCAAAGGTAACCTGTGTATGAGACACAATTATGGTAGTGTGTCACATGTTGTCAAAGGAAGTGTTAACTTACGTACCATAACTACATTTGGATATACAGATTCTGAAGCTCTTTAAGAAATCATTTTATCAAGAACTAGCAGATACACTGTAGCTACGTATAAAAATAACCGATCACTTTGTTTAATTAATTACAAATATTCCAATTGTTGGGTTTCTACACCTGTAGCTAAAGGACATCCATTTCAGTGTTGCTTTGTCTGTTTGCACTTCCTCAAGTAATAGCTACAATAACATATTAAAATGTTTCAATACCCAATAGTAGACATAGCAAATGTTAACATGCCACAATAATCATGTCTCTTACACTGCAGGTTACCTTTGATGTAAGAGTAGCTCTGTGTATACCTATACACTGATCAATAGCCAATATCTGTGATGTGATGAATAAATATATTCTACACACCCTTCCTTTTAGTTATATACTGCTTGTCTTTTAAGTATGTATATACGTATGTATGTGTAATAGTCATTGCTCATTTGTAACTGTCAGAACAAAAGCCAGCCTATAGCTAGTTCACACTTTCATTTTTCAACTTCAATAACTACTTTATAATTTTTGTTTAGAAAGATATACGTAGAGTCCATATTATATAATAAACATTACTTTATCATTGCTGAAAATTTAAGTTTTGTGCATAATCCCAAATAAGATTTTATAGCACATAATTGAGCAAAGTCAGAGGTGTGAACTAGGCTGGTTATTGTTTGGACAGTCACATTTAACAAAAGAGGACTTTGATATGTGACCCGGCATGAGAAAACTGGGCTTATGTACACAAAATACACCTATTCATATTACAGTATGTATCTCTGTTACTCTTAAAGATATTAGAAATCTGTAAGTTACATTAGATTCCCCATGAAAAGCTGCATAAATAGTGAAACTGTTATTAGACTCCTATGATTACTTGTAAAGCTATTTAAGTTTGAAATTCAAAAATGTGGTCAATTTTTATGTGTACATAAGCTCTATTTTCTTATGCCGGGTCACATATATTAATAATACTACATATAACTATGGAAACATTGATAATGTAATTAAATTAATTGTGTGATCACATCGTATATATATCCAGTGCATATAATTATGATATTGCAGACTATGTAATATCACTACATCAATGGTCTGTACACTGTCTAGCTACATTACAATATGTGACCCGGCATGAGAAAATAGGGCTTATGTGCACATAAAAGTTGACCACATATTTGGATTTCAAAATATGTATACACATGAGAGTCTAACAAAACTTGCACCATTTTATGCAGCTTTTCTAATGCACTTTACAGATTTTGTAAATCTTATACAGTAATGGAGATAAATACGTACTGTAATATGAGTAGGTGTATTATTTTTGTGTATGTACGTACATAAGCCCAGTTTTCTCATGTTAAGTCACAATTATACTTCCAATAATATTTTATCAATATTTCCACTTTTATTTATGTACTGAGTAGTGACATAAGAAATGCATAAGGAAAGCATAAATATTTTAAGAGGGCACATATGCCAAAATATTTATATGACATTTCTATTGACCTTACGCAGAAAAAATGCTACAAATACTGACTCAGTCAGTGGTGCTAATACTGCTCAAACAGAGTAAATACAAGGCAGTATTTATGTGTTTCCTAAATCAGTAGCTATTTGTAGCATTTTTACTGTGTATAATGTTGTACTTTCTTAGCGATTAGGCTTAACACTCTTAAGCTAACTAAGCAAATATACATACTGTATATAGTTGAAGTGACAGTCACTATTGTTACAACTGTGAGTTTACAAGGTCGACAAAAAATGTTTGCTAGAAATGCAAATAGGTGTCAGTGTATGAGTGTAGCAATTACGTAGCTAAGGCATTAATGTGGCTGCTTTCTAAACTACATGCACACTACAGTTAGTTAATTCTCATTATTTTATTTGTCTTCATTGGTTTATTATAATAGCACTGAGTGTTTATTCTGATAAATTTACTTGTTCATGTAGCTAGCTAGCTATTAAACTTGTAACTATCATAAAAATCATTCTTGATCATTTGACCAAGTTACTGTTTACATGTCTCTCTACAAGTAAGATTGATATTATTGCTGCATCTAAACACAACACCAACTTGAGATTTTTGTGTAGCTAGGTAATTTAAGGTGAAATCTATTTCTTCAAGCCATAGCTACGTAGCTATACAAGCCATGGCTATAATATCAATGATCTCACTAGTGACCTCAATAGAAGCCCTGAGGTATCTTCAGAGCTATAGTTATTGTATGTACATAGCTATGCAGGAAAAGTTTCCAAGCTAAACAAGAGTGACCTGATGATACACAGCTGATAAATTACAGGTCATCTTGATAGAAGTAAGATGGCATTAACTAAAGATATAAGGTATATAATGATCGCTATAACCATATGATGCATGGGAAGTAGTTCTTATCAATTATCAGTTATTCACCAGTGTAGGTAGACAGCTACTCCAACATCAAAGGTAACCTGTGTACGAGATACAATTATTGTGGTGTGTCACATGTTAGGAAAGAATCTGTTACAATATCTACCATTGATTTTTGAAACACTTTAAGAATTCAAAAACAAAAGGTAAATTATGTACGAGACACAATTATTGTATAGTGTGTAACATGTTGTCAAAGGAATGTGTTAACTTACAATTGGATATGCAGATTCTGAATTTCTTTAAGAAATCATTTCCTCAAGAACTAGCTAGCCAGCCAGCTACAGGTAGCCATAAAACTACGTATCAAATAACCAATAACTTTGTTTTAAAAATTACAAATATTACAATTAATTGTTGGGTTTCTACACCTGTAGCTAAAGGACGTCCATTTGTTGCTTTGTTTGTTTGCACTTCCTCAATAATAGCTACAATAACATATTAATAACCAATATACAATAGCTAGTAGGCATGGCAAATGTTCTTTTAGCAACATACGTATGTGTCACGCCACAATAATTGTGTCTCTTACGCTGCAGATTACCTTTGATGTAGGAGTAGTTGTGTGTCTACCTATACATTGATCAATAGCTAATGTGTGTGATGTGGTGAATAAATATATTCTACACACCCTTCCTTTTAGTTATATATACTGCTTGTCTTTTAAGTATCTACGTATGTGTAATAGTCATTGCTCATTTGTGACTGTCCAAACAAAGAGCAGCCTAATTCACACTTTCACTTTTCTACTTCAATAGCTAGCTACTTTATAACTTTTTTTGGCAAGACATACGTATGTAGAGTCCATATTATACAATAAACATTACTTTATCATTGCTGAAAATTTAAGCTTTGTGTATAATACCAAATAAGGTTTTATAACTGGGCAAAATAGGAGGTGTGAACTAGGCTGGTTTTTGTTTGGACAGTCACATTTAACAAAAGAGGACTTTGATATATTAATAATAATACGTATATGGAAACATTGATAATGTAATAAATTGTGTAATCACATTGTACGTATATAAATCCAGTGCATATGATTATGATATTGCAGACTATGTAATATCGTATACATGGAATTCAATGTAATATATATAATTTATGTAGGTTGTTTTTGAAATTCTTCATAACAAGTACTTATCCTACGTATAGCGATGGGTGCACGATCCATCAGTCTGCTCTTCAAGGAAAATGACTAGTAGCTAATTCTAAACTAATGCACATTACATTACAACATATGTACAGTTCCAAATCACACATGAAATAATAATGGTGTATTTCTGCATATATTTAACGATATTTCTACTTATGCATTTGTATTTCCAGGATGTTTCTTATATACTCTCAGTGATTTGAACATTGAATTCCATGTAGTATAATTATGAAATATCTTAGAATATGTAATACTGTCCATGGGGCAGTGATACATATAACTAAATAAAAATGTGTGATTTGGAACTGTTTTCCAAAATCCGGTCACATATACTGCCAATAAACTAAATATTAATATTTACAGTGTAGTGGTGGCATAAAACAATCCATAAACAGTTGAAGATAGCACAGGCCACAAAGAGTATATGTACATAGGTGACCATAGTTTCATTGACCTTACTAAACAAGCCACTATACATATAATTATATGTACGTAGCTACGTATACAGCTGTATATGTATCATGCATGGAAGCTCCAAAACTCTCTTCATTCAGAAAATCGATAAATAAGTTAAAATAACCCTTCCATGCTTATAACAGTAGCTATTTGAAGGATTGCTGCACTGATTAGTTCAGCATGAATTTATAAACTTGTACAGCAGTAATCATATAAGTGTAAAGTATTTAATCATTGTAGTATGGTATGAACTGTAATTTATCAGCTGTATATATATCATCAGGTCACTCTTGATAAGCCTGGAAACTTTTCCTGCATAGCTATGTACATACAACATCTATGGCTCTGAAGATACCTCAGGGCTTCTGTTGAGGTCACTAGTGAGATCATTGATATTATAGCCATGGCTTGTATAGCTACGTAGCTATGGCTTGAAGAAATAGATTTCACCTTAAATTACCTAGCTACACAAAAATCTCAAGTTGGTGTTGTGTTTAGATGCAGCAATAATATCCATCTCAGTTACTTGTAAACAGTAACTTGGTCAAGTGATCAAGAGTGATTTTTATGATAGTTACAAGTTCACTAGCTAGCTAGCTACATGGACAAGTAATTTATTAGAATAAACACTGTACTATAAACTAATGAAGTAATGAGGATTAGCTAACTGTAGTGTTATCACTATTTCTAATTCATATTGTCCTTGAAGAGAACACTGATTCACAATGATCTAATGTTATTTTAACGTACGTAGCTACGTAACTGTAGTTTAGAAAGCAGCCAGATTAATGCCTTAGCTATGTAATTGCTACACTCATGCACCGACACCTAGTTCTAGCAAACATTTTTGTCAACCTTGTAAAATCACAATTGAAACAATAGTGACAGTCACTTCAACTATTCAACTATACGTATATTTGCTTAGTTATAGCTTATAAGAGTGTTAGGCCTAATCACTAATAAAGTATATACAACATTATACACAGTAAAAATGCTACAAATAGCTACTGACTTAGGAAACACATAGATGATGCCTTGTATTTACTCAGTTTGAGCAGTAGCTACTATAGGACCACTTACTGAGTCAGTATGTTTGTACGTACGTAACGTTTTGCTGAACCACACTTTGCATAAGGTCAATAGAAATGTGTTCTCTTACATTTAAAATCTTGTGGCATGTGCCCTCTTAAAATGTTTAGCTATGCATTTCTAATGTCACTACTAAAGTGGAAATATTTATACCGTACAGCGGGATTTTATTTGCGAGATCCAAATTTTGTGAGGAATCATGAGCTCGATCGAGCTAGCAATTTTTAAACTGAGAAAATACAGGTAACAATAGGTTTTTCTATGTAGCTATCACACAGTTCGCAAATTTAGTAATAGCAAATATTATAGTACTGCTAGACTATAAAAATGCAAAAATTGCACCTCGCAAATAAAACCTGCTATACGGTAGCAGGAATATTGTAATGTAGCTAGACAGTGTGCAGACCATTGATGTAGTGATATTACATATAGTCTGCAATATCATAATTATGTGCACTGGATATATAAGTAGAAAATGAAAGTGTGAACTAGGCTGGTTTTCGTTCGGGCAGTCACAAATGAGCAACGACTCAGTATTACATATATGTACGTAGATACACCGCACTTAAAAGACAAGCAATACGGATATATACTAAAACAAAGGTAGCTACATATGTAGAATATATTTATTCACCACATCGAACATATGACTTAGCTATGCAGGGAAAATTCCAGGCTAAACAAGAATGACCTGAAACCCAATAACTTCACCTGATGATACACAGCTGATCAATTACAGGTCAGCACATATAACTGCCATACTACAATGATTAAATACTTTACACTTATGATTACTGCTGTACAACTTTGCTATCATGAAATCATACATTAACATGTTATTGTAGGTATAGCCACTTGAGGAAATGCAAACTAAAAAACTGACCAAGGGATGTCAAAGCCAACAATAGCTTTCTTTTGAATGTCTTTGTAGTTAGTGTTCAGTTACTTGCTAGTTCTTGAGAAATAGATTTCTTAAAGTGTTTCAATAGCCAATTGTAGTCACGGCAGCACATTCCTTTGACAACATGTGATACACCACAATAATTGTGTCTCGTAAATGGTTTATAGAGTAGCCGTCTACCTACACTGGTAAATAGCTAATATACATAGTTGAGAACAACTATATAACTACGTACTTAGCTACTTCCCATGCACCATAATACAATAATAGTGATTATTCATTTTCATCTACGTATACGTAGTTAATGCAATCTCATTGTAATTTCTCTCATCATGTGAGCAGTACAATCATTAGTCCCAGTTTAAATGATCACACCACATAGCTACTCATGAAAATAATGTTTTTTAAATATTTTATACGTATACATACGTGTGTCATGCCACAATAATTGTGTCTCTTACACTGCAGATTACCTTTGATGTAGGAGTAGCTGTGTGTCTACCTATTCATTGATCAATAGCTAATATGTTTGATGTGGTGAATAAATATATTCTACATGTACATATGTAGCTACCTTTGTTTTAGTATATATCCGTATTTTTATTATATAACTAGCTAATTATGATATGTATGTAGCTATATGACTGTAACATCCAACATAATATTGACTTAATATGTATGTTGTATATAGCCTCGTGTAAAATGTTATAGCAACCAAACTTACATATGTATAAGGTCAATGATAATAATTATTATATCCTTTGCAGCCTGTGCCCTTTTAAAATATTTATGGATTTCTTATGTCACTACTACACTGTAAATACATTTATTAGTAGTGTATATGTCGTAATGTAGTGTAGAATTTATTATTACGAGTTGTTTTCCTTGAAGAGCACACTGACGGATCAATGCAATAATATAAAGTTATTTTGTGTACAACTAGCTATAATATTTTGCAGGCTTAAGGGTTAATACTAACAAAACAACTGATGACCTATTGGATATGCTCTATCCTTCATGGTACATTACACATGGCTAGCTAATGACTATATAATTATGGACATTATCTTATTAGCTATTGCATATAAACACCACACCAATTTAATATTGTGGTGTGAAATGTATTAATGATTCATCACATAATTATATTCAAATACTTAGGTGCATTCCCGGAAACTGATACAGTGATCTATGTATGGCATCAATTACTATAAAAAGACAGTAAAACAGCATTGTAGCTGCATATGTAGCTGGCTGTAGTCTGCATCAGTGAATAAAGCTCTGACTACTGATAGCTAAACACTTGATTAGCTAGATGCTATGGATGATTCAGTGAAACGCCAAAGAATCGTTAAGATTAAGGAACAATCGTATGTCTTGGATGAAATTCCATCGGAAAGTTCGGTTGTTGTATTGGATGAAAAGGATAAGTTGCTCGGGGTAATTGATTTAAGAACCTTGGTCAATGATCTTAATCGAGTCGGAGCCTTCATTCGAATTGCATACAATGGTGTTGGGGCTGCAGGATATGAGCACACTAATGAGCAAATTGAAATTCAAAAGCTTGGGTATGATATAGCTAGCATCTGCAATAAATCAGCCTTGACAGTAGCAAAATTCAAAAAAGCTTCGAGTATCATTCTTAATTGTCTGCGGTGTACCTATGGATATCTCCTAGAAAACATGGAAGAGATGGCGCTTGACACATTTAGTACCGTATCAAAGCTCGCAGGAGAGATGGAGGAAGCGGCACTGGAACTGTATGAGGATTTTGAAGAACAGGAAAAGAAAGTTGTTAAAACACTTGAGAAAACCCAACGTGCTAAAAAGATTAAAGCAAGCAAGATTCAGGAAGAAAAAGATAAACGAATGCAACTGGTAGAAGACATAAAACATGAAAATGAGCTGATTAAGCAACATCAGGAAAAAGAGAGAGAGGTAGAAATCAGACGCCGAGCCATTGAACAAAAGGAAGACGAGGCCATTTCTGAAATTGGTTCACTGAGTATTAAATCGCTTATAAATTGTCTAACATTTGCAACTATTGGAGTTAGGCTATTTGACAACGAGGCTCCTGAAAGAAGGGCTGAAAAGCTCAGACAAACTCGACTAGATGCTTTGGAGCTTGAGAAGGAAATCCAACAAAAGCGACAAGAAGCATTGGCCAAAATGAGTGTATTCACTGCAAAGCTTAATCAATGTAAGGATGATCAGGGAATAGCTGAATGTGCAGTCGAAGCACTTCATGAAGCTGTCGGGGCTTTGAAGAATCTTTCAGCAGTGATGATGCGAGTGGCAATGTTTTGGAAGCAAATGCAAGATCACTGTCATTCATTAGCAGGTTCTGAAATGAAAAGGCAGGTTGAAAAAGCCCTTGAGTATTCTGAGGAGAAGCGACTCAAAGTGTGGACCTCGTACCCTTTCAAATGCAGAGCAATCCAATTTTATGCTAGTTGGGTTGCACTTAATAGTGTGTGTACTGAGTATAAGAAACAAATCAAGGTGACCCAGGATGATCTTTACAAATTCATTTCAGAAAATCCCACATATGAGGAATCTAAGGCAATGCTACCAGATCTTGCTGAAAAGTTTATGGCTGATATCAATAAAGATCAAAAGGCTTTAGAAAAGAAAACCCTCAAGGCACAAGAAGAAATTCAAGCTCTGGGTGAAGCCAAAGAACAATAAGTATTTTGAACTGCCTAATATTAACCGCTTATTATTAGTTTGTGACAATTTAGGTTAGGACTTTTAATCAGTGTAGAACTGTTTTGGCCAGAAATTATTACATAATGTTATCTTAAGCAATGTTGTATTTAGGATTTTGATACATAGGCGGCGGAAAGGGGGCTAGGGGACTGAAGCCCCCCTACTTTTACTGTCACTCTACAGGATTGTAATTTTCTCCATACAAATGTGTCTAGAGAATTTAAATAGCCCCCCAGATCTAAATAGGTACCTCCACTGCTGCTTTGACATAATTATTTTTTTGCATTATCGCAGGAAAACATGGATCTTTGTACATTCAGTAATGGGTTGGAGCATCGCAAATGCATTTGCTTGCATGCAATAAACTGATTCACATAGCTAATTCTTGCAGTTATCCTGGAAGCACTTAGCTACAGTGTAAGAGTCCTGACAAAGTATATCTGAGGTTTGCAGTAATGATAATAATGATCATGACACATATACGCACATGTAGCTATAATGCTACATATAAGCAAATATATATGTTATAAACAGAACACCGACTTGCGCAATCCTACATATATATTACATATATACTACATATATATTATAAGAACTCTGAGACATCATGATCAGAAGCACCATCATGAATATAACTAGATGCTAGAATCAGATCTATAGTGTACATAGCTATAGGTTATAGCTACATGTGTAGCATAAGTTTTTGTAATTTGAATATATATATATACTATACACCTATAGCATTTTGACATCCTTAAACTTACGTATACGTACATGACATACATAACTAACTATGTAGCTATGTACGTACAATTTTCACTTATGTTGAAAACTTGCAGTTAACCTCAACATGTATTTATGCTAAAAACGGTTAACCATAACTATGCAGCTACAAAAACCTGGTATGTTAACTACATAACTGCTAGTAATCCTTATATGCATATAATTATGTGATTAGCTACACTTAGACTATATAGTATGGGGTTAGCTAATTTCCTGTACATTTTGGAGTGATCTACCGTATAGCAGGAAAGTTTGGCGAATTTGGTGAATCGTCCGTGATTCGCCAAACTAAAACCATCCAAATTTTTACTTATAATTATTACCTTATGGCTGAATCTATCCATTCACCAAACTTTTCCTTGCCAAATGCTCATAACAGTGAAATTCGCCAAACTTTCCCACTATATGGTAAATCATTTAGACCCTTTTCATGTTCACTTAGACCTTTTCATGTTTACTTAGACCCTTACACATTTGCAAGTGCTTTTGATTGGCTAAAATAATAAGCATAGCGCATAGGGTTAGGTGATCCATCATTATAATTATTATGTTCTTCAAGGAAAGTGACTAGTAGCTAGCTATAGCTAATTATAATCAATTCTGAACTAATGCATACTAGTACACTACATTACAACATACGCTGCCAATAAACCGACTAAATATTTACAGTGTATAGTGGTGGCATAAACAATCCATAAACAGTTGAAGATGGCACAGGCTAGGGCTGCGCCTATTATGCTTTTAATTTTACCTATTACTGATTCTTTCGAGAATTAGTTTACCTATTATTCCTAAATTATTCCACTTTTTACCTTAAACAATTACAATATATCCTACTTATTAATAAGTACACAACATACTGTAACATATATTACCTTAAATCTGCAAGAATAGGCCCTCTACAGCATTTGAAGTTGTCATGGACACGAGAAATATTTGATTGTGGGTTTAAGTTTACATAATCTAAGCTCACATGTTAAATACTTTGCAGCAGCGTTTTTAACTTTTATATCAGAGATACTAGAGAGTTTACAAGTGAGTGTTTTGTAGTTTATAGCAGGTTTATAGTGTAGCATAATTCAGTTAAATTTGCCTTATTATTCCAGCATAATCTTAATTCTTTTCACTTCCTATTTATATTCCCAAAATTATGCCAGCATATTAGGCGCAGCCCTAGCACAGGCCACAAAGAATATATAGCCATAGCTACTGGTGAATAGGATATTACCAGTGCATGCAGACTTTCTTCAGAATCCACATGAAATATATTGCTATCTTCATGGACATGCATGATCTTCATCATCATCATCATCATCATCACATTTTAACCGAACAATCTTTATAATTGAGATTACTTCATTACATTTATATAATATTATTATACCCATTGTAACTTCCAATTATTCTTGTATTAGCTATACGTATACGTATATATGCTCGTGAATGTTCTATACTGAATTCCAGAATTATTTTCATTAAAATTGCAACCTAGCTATTATTATTAAAATTATGCCGGCATATTAGCCATAGGGTGACGCCTATAGGTGCAGGCCATTTCCATCACTATAATTATAGCTACGTAGCTATATGCTAGCTGTAGTGAGCTATAGCTACGTATATACGTATATGCGTAGGTAGGTAGCTAGTCATACACATTTTTAACACGCATGCATAGCTAGCTATACACTGTAACTATATTGATCTAGCTCCTTCATGTGTCAATGCATGCAGGAGGATTGAGTGAGTTTTGCGCACAAGCCTCATGCAGTACGTAGCTAAAGGTTATATAGGGCTAATTGTACGATCAGGTATATAGTGGTGCATGATTGCCTGCATGCACATATGATCACGTATCAATGATGTCATGCAAATGTTAATAGATAATTCTGCATAACTGTATAAGAAATCCAATGCTCACGCGAGTGAATTTTTCCACAGCTATATATAGGCATGTAAAATAGCTATAGCTATATGTATGGAGGCGAGGGCGGAGGCGGGTTGTAGCCCGGACTATACCTATAATCGTTAGATAATCCGGCGCCCGCCTGTTATAATTATACTAACACCTGCGCTAAAAGAGGCTATATAGCCTGGCGTGCCAGACCCTTAGATTGGTGAGTTTGAAACTCCCAAAAATCTTGTACGAGAATTCAGATTTGGGCAAGATTTCAAGATTTCGGAAAAATAATTGAGTTTATATTTCAAATTTTGATTATTTTATAATTACATTGCTTCGTATAACATTAGTATCCGCAAACTCGCGCAAAATACTAAAGATTTCAGATTTCAGGAGCCTGTACGAGATTTCTACAGAGTTTCGGACCCCTCAGATCTCGGATTGGATCTGCGCGATCTAATCCAAGGGTAACCCCAAACTAGCCCCGGACCTTAAAATTAAAATAACCAATGCATGCGTATGAGCGCCGATAAGGCTTCCCACGTGAGAATAAGAAAATCCCCAAATTAATTATTTTTTCAGCTCGAGAGGTTTTGTTGACGATGGCTACAGTTGGTCTTATACAAGATGATAATGTCGCCAAGTTTGTACTCAAGGAAATGCACAGGGAAATGATGCAACAGATTAACGTAGATAAGATCACAATCCACTTGATTTCCGCCGGGATGTTGACAGACGCACAACAAGACGCTTTACAAAACAGCAGGCGAGGCGTAACGGACAGAACTAAATATTTATTGAGTAATGAGGTACTGGGCAGAAGGGGTTTTAGAGGACTGAGTGAGCTTCTTGGCGCGCTAAGGGGAAAGCCACCCCATAAGCCGCATTTGGAGTTAGCCGAGAGGATTGAAACAGCTTATTCGTCACGACTAACATGTAACCAGAGTGCTAGAAGCATACCAGTGGGTGCTGTGAGCTCCCAACAACCTGCTGGTCCAAGAACTGATGTCAGCCCTACCTCTCAGTTTGTTAGTCAGCAGCCGGGAGATGATGTGTCCCTTGGTGTCGACCCACATCATAATAGATTTCAATTCACTAAAGGAGAATATCGTGTATCCAATGTACAAACAAGATCATCGTCACTCATGGTACTGAGATTTTATTATGCATGTAGCTAGCCAACCAGCTACGTATATCTTTTATCTACATGTTAAGCACACCCAATGTGCAGACTTGTTTTTTATTCCATACAAAAATCTGTGATCATGTTTACATGTATATGTATAATAAATTTATAGCAATTGTATAAGTAGTGAAAAACACTAGAAGTATATAGCTACGTATATACGTACGTATAATTATGTCAAATTGCCTCCAGGCTGGGGCAAAGGTTTGCTGTCATATCCCCCACTATAGTCCCACATGTGCCGACAAAGGTAGTGGGGAATACATTGATATAGGTGAATTATGTGTTCACATTAGGAGTATGTTATTACAGGAGTCTGGAGGCTCTCTATCACATTACAAGTTAAATAAGAAATCAAAATTTGGTGCAAAGTGAAAACTACTTTATTTCCTATACTGCAGCTGCGTAGGAAGTTTTTAAAATTTGTTTTACTAATTTCCAAATTTGTAGGAATTTTTCTTGCAGTATGATTGATTATGTAGGAAACTTTTTTAGGAGTATTTCCCACCTAATACGTATCTCTTTACAGCTCTACACATGTGGGAACAGCATATCCTGTTTTTTTACAGATGTTCATAAATTATTATATATTTTAATAAAATTACTAGCACTTTGATCTGCATTATGTGTAAACTGTCAGCACTTGAAAGTTATTGTTTAGAAAATCTTTTACTTTGTAAGGATAAGAACTAATGTGCTTCCTTGACACTTATCCAGACTAGGAAATATGTATAACTACATAGTTTATGTAGCTATTTTTATTTTTAGGATGAAGGAGATATTTGTCATTCTTCATTGTCACAGGATGATGTGAGTAATCATACTTCATTTTGCTAATATCAATACACTCTAATAGAACAGTCACTAACATTACAGCGACTGCTATATTAGAGAGTATTACAAACCCGGGTTGTATGAGATCTTTAGCTTGATCTGATGACCCAAATCCTGGCACGTACTCAGTGTAGGTAAACTACAGAATGGGTGCAGTGAAAGCAAGAAATGTATATGATCTCAATGGACTCATTGTAAATGACTGAAAGAAGAATGATAACAAAATTTAACAGTGTGCATGGCCGCACTATCCACACAGAAGTAGCTAGCTATAATTATACCGAGCTAATCTTACTCAGTATCTTTAGTTATAACATTTATGTTTTACCCTGACCATTTATGTTTGGGCATAAGTGGTCTGGGAAGACCAATTATGACAACTTGGGTGGTCTCGGGGGACCATTTATGTTCATTGCGTATGTGTACTTCAAGATTTTATTATTCACTATAAGAGAACCTAGAAAGCAATGAAATACATACATACATACATACATACATACATACAAACACACACATACATACGTACATACATATGTACATGCATATGTGCATACGTACATGCATACAAACACACACACACAAACATACGGTACCACTCAATTTAAACTTGAAACTCGCGTGTAGGTATATTTTCCATATTTCTTTGAGTACTTTCTGTAAACTCATGAATAATCCTGCACACGCATGAAGGACAAAGGTTTGTTGCCGTGTCAATCTCGAATGCCTTTCGAGGTATGGCTTGAGTATCATACTTGCATGTTCGAGTTTTTATTTATCAATTTTACCAGTTACTATAGGCACTGGAGGCATACACAGAAGGAAAAGCCTGTACAAGGTGTTTATCCAAAACCAAGTCAAACAGAGTATTAGCACTACGTAGCTTAGCGAGATGGTCAACTTGTGACACGCATTCAGTACGATATCAACATAGAAAATAATCATTCTTATCTTCATTCCAGTTAATAGTAGTGGCCATAACGATGTTAAGGATGTTTAACTTTGTCAACATGCCACACACATGTTCCTGACCCAAAATATTACAAATGCATGTGATGTCAGCACTGGTGTAACAGTACATAGTATGTGCGTAGTACATAAATAAGTACATAAATACATACGTACGTATACACATACCGTATAGCGGGTTTTATTAACAAGGTCCTAATTTGTGCGAATTTTGCAAAGAATCACGAGCTAGCAAATTTTAAACTGATATAAGTACATACAAATAACAATTGACTTTTCTATGTACGTAGCTGTCACGCAGTTCGCAAATATAATAATAGCAAATATTACTGCTAGACTATAAAATCAATGATTTGCAAAAGTTATGTAATTGCGCCTCGCAAATAAAACCCGCTATACGGTATATAACATAAGCATATGCTAAAAGTCTACCTCACAAGATGGGTTGTATATTATCTAAGTTGCAGCATACGTATGTACGTATGTATACGTATAAATATTGGGTGTGCAAAGTAGCTATGCACATTTTTACAGAACTTTGTTAATATTTTGTGTTTTGTATTCTGTTACTGTAGTCATCTACAACAACTAGATGCTTCTCAGATCTGTCACACATGCAAGGATTGTTTACTTCAACTGCAGAAATGATTTTACAAAAGGTTTGTTACATACATAACTACATATGATATGTACGTGTATGCATGTCTCTTTAAGCTTTAATCAGATATACGTATACGTATTTGTCCTCATGCGCTACTCACTCACACACACACGCACACACACACACACACACACACACACACACACACACACACACACACACACACACACACACACACACACACACACACCACGTGAGGAAATTGCAAAATCACACAGTAGCTACCCAATCATCCCTGTGCAGAGTCCCAGCTATCAATCCATTTTCATGGAGCATGATATTTTGACTTTGGGATCACCATAGCCTTGAACACGCAGGAGGTCCTGGGAGACTAACACAAGCCTATCCCTGCAAAGGAGTGTCTTTAATAGCCTGGGGCAGAGGTTGAAATAAGGTTGTAAAAGCACTTGGTCGTCATGTCCTTGCACTTACTAAAGACTTTGCTTAGTCGTTGAATAAATATGTCTGGACTCACAACGAATGTAGCTAGCAGAAATCATAAATATGTTTTCTTGTATCCTAATTATATACGTATATACTAGCTTTGAACACATGCAGTCTACTATTTATCATGCATTAGTTACATAATCAAAATTAATGTGATAGCTGTAGTTATGTTATTGGCATTCAAGAATAATACATATTGATAATATCCTGAGTTTCAGATGAGCGAGATCTCCTTTTCGTGATGAATATATATATTTGACTTGTACTACATATAATTATATAGTTGTATTTCTAGCCAGTATTTACATAACAGGAATTGCCCTCTCTTTATATTTAAGTATACGTATGCTTCAAGGGCGGAGGAAGCTACTGAAAGTTAGGGGGCCCACTTAGCTAATCTCATTGCAAAAATTGAATTCCTGTGGAGAGTCTTAAAATTTAAGAGGAGCCATGGCCCCCTGGCCCCCCTACTTCTGCCGCCTATGCTATTATATGGGCTCTTACTATTAATCAGTATGGGAAGCCATATAAGGTACAAACTGGCGACAAGTTCAACATTAAACGCATGTAACACATGTCTGACATGCTGTCACACGCATTAAACGCAAGTGTTTACATGTATACGTGTGTATACACGTGTGGATTGTACGGCACACGTGTGTTGTAATAAAACAAATGGTTGTGTAACCCTAACATACGTATATAGGAATTTTAATGCTCAATTTTGATACAAACGCCACCCCATATCAAATATAAACGATTAGTTAATATAAAAATATATACTGTTTCTATAGTAGCTACTTACATGTGTCATTCACCAGACGACCACATGATACTTGTAGAATTACTGCAGTGGTTTTCCATCATAGATATGCATCCTGCCTGTGTCCACGATTGGCCACGACCCATTACTGTAATGGAGCATTAAATAGAGAAATGCACATGCACATAAGTAACTTGAATCAGTTAGTGGTAGTAAGCACGAGGCCATGTTTTTACGAAAAAAGTTGGATGGTGAGTAAGCAGCATGGAAAGAATGGTTTAAAATAGTTATTTTAGATGATTTCCATTCGCCTGAGTATGTCTAGTTTTTACATGAGAGGTAACGTGGTAGCGTCCCACTATGTACAACCAGAGACCAACGGGTGGGTTAACGCATTCATGCATGTTATACCACTATAACTACGTATTATTAATAATATACGTAGCTACGTACGTAGTTAAGCAAATGAGTTGTTATAAGAAACCAGACGTTGTCATTAATGTGCTATGAATACTACAGATAATGTAATGTGCACCAAAGCCATACACGCGTGTGTAAACTAACTATGTACGTGGCCGTGCGTGGGCACATGTGGCTACGCGTGATTCAGTGCGTGTGACACGCGTGTCAGATGCGTGTTACACATGTGTAACATTGAACTTGTCACCGGTTTGTACCGTACTTAACTAACAATAATAAGTGCTTGGTCATAGTGACCAAACAAATGCAATTATGATTGGTCATTCTGAGAAAGTGCAAGGAAATTGACCATGTTCACATGTTATTTCAACCTCTGCTGGGACACACACACAAACATGCATACGTACATACCACAAAAGGAATTTTAAGAAACCAGATGCGCGCTGGCTGAACGGTGCACATGTTTATAAGATATACGTACTGTATATGTGCTTTGTAGGCTAGACTGAAGTTATGTGTATGTACGTATGTAGTATTTGCATATTTATTTACATGACGTACTCTGTCTGTGTACATACTCATTTTGGTAATTATAATACAACACTAATTAATTTTAGAGGTTGCTTTTCTCATGTTTACAGCATAGAATCCTAAATGATGCTCAGGACATGAAGATTACTCTTGTTGGTAACTCATCTGTTGGAAAGACATCTATTATTCAACGCTACGTGCATGGAAAGCATGAAAAAACACTACCCACAGTATGCTTGTCGTGTATAGCTACTTATATTCTTTGTAAACATTTTGTTTGTTAAATAGCTATGCATCATTTACACAATATGGTTAGAGATTGGTCAGATAATTCATTAAGAGTATAGGAACATTATAGACTATTATGAAATGTACAGTAAAATGAAATTGGTTGGAAGTTAAACGGTCAACAGTCAACTACTTTATAAACAAGGCTTGGTCAGCCAAAGGCCAGATTCTTGAAATTGCTTTTGTGTGCGAAGTACGTGTGTGTGTATATGTCAGCCCCCAGGCTATTAATAATCCTTCTTGTGAAATGAAGCCTTAATAACCAATCAAACAAGTCTTACTGCTTTTCAGTTTCTTATAACAATTGCTATCGATATTACTGATGGTAAAACTTAACAATGATATTGTTCATGTCATTAATTTTGGTAGTAGCTACTTACTTGATTAATATGATATCCTAGAGTATAATGTTTGACATTGTGTGCCTTTAAACTAATTATTACGTATACATATATGAATGCATAATATACTCTAGCCAAAAAGCTGACCTATAGTTATGCTATGATACCACCGTAGCTACGTACGTACCATTATCCACTAGCTAGCTACGGTTAGGGCAAGCATTCAAATTTATACATACGTACATACGTATGTACGTATATCAGTAATAAATCTATTTTATAAAGTTTTGCTACATATGTACGTACGTACAGTTAATTTTACCAGAGATTAATTTACCCCAGCTCTCATGCAGGAATGTGTGTACCCTGGTTTTGCAGAGTGGGAGTTACGTACATAAAGGGGTTTTAAATCTCCTATAAACTTAGTGTTCTTTAATACGTATGTATATGCTCAAAATATGTGGATTTATTGTAGACACTATGGAGTAATACACATGCATACATTGGTTAGCAAGATTATTCATGCGGATATTTTTCCAGTGATCATGAGTTTGTAGGGGTGGTCATTTTATCTGGGTAGTACATGTGATTGCTGCCGACCACTGTGGGTAGGCACATCCTTGCCCTCTATATCTACAGCCAGCTTGACAACAGCAATTAACGTAACAATAGCCTATCTATACAAGGTTATTGCATACAAAAATTAAACCTAATAATTTTGATCAAAGCAGCTAGCTATTTGTTTAGTTGCATACGTATGAAAATATTATTGTAAAAATAATTATTGATGAGCATGGCCTTGGTAATACATTGGGTCATAAATGCCAGGCCTGGTAATGCTGTATTGGCCGTTTGTTTTGTACTACATACATACATACGTATGTAAGAGGTATATTTACGTATTAGCAGTTGTATATTAATAACAAGATGATCAAAGCACTTCATGTGTGGTATATGCATACTGAAGTGTAAAAGAAGACTGGCCTACAGTTTCACGACAAACTGAAGTTTTATTACTGAGTAGGAATGTAGCTACGTACGTATAAAGTTGGTTTAACCTTAAAGTTTGTGAGAACCCCTCTTGTTCACACAACTTCCTTGTGATATTATTGTATGTATATGTACGTACGTTAACAGTTATAATGTAAATATGTATGTGACTACGTACATGTGTATGCATTTATACATATGTATGTATGTAGATGTGGGTAGCTATGTTACGTTTATTGCAAAAATTTAAAGATATACATATAATGCTATAGTGTGGAACAGGCTACTCATGCCAGTATGTGTACCATCCAAAGAAGAATGTCAATGTTAAAATGTACATATGGGATACCATGGGGCAGGAACGACATCACTCTATTACAACAGTAAGCACATACATAGGAATATATACCATATAGCTATAGCTATTAGCTATTTGTGGAAAACACAATATAATTAGATTTACACTAAATCTTGATCACTGATCCATATATCCACACACATGCATCTAATACTACCTCCAATCAGTGGCATACACAAGCTACTTTTCCATTGCCGGCACCTTTACTTATGTATGTACGTATTATCCTGCTAAGATACTGTGTGTGACTAATCATTTGCTTATAACTATAATACTGTTTTTTACTGCAGACATTCTATAAGAACTGTGATGCAGCAGTGATAGTATTTGACTTGACGTCACCAGAATCACTGAACCATGTGCACTGGTGGCACCAAGAACTAAAGGAAAGAGTAAAGCCAAATAATGATATTCCAATAATATTGGCTGGAAATAAGGTAGCCATCTGTTGTTGCTGTAGCTAGCTACATAGCTACGTATGTATATGCTGAAGTATTCTAATAGAACACATACGTAGCTAGCTAGCTAAAACTGCCATAAAAATAACAGAGAAAGAAGTTTTGTATAACGGTAGCCTTTGTAAAATGCTTGACTAGAATGTAGTTATAATCTTTGTGCTTATATTTTACAGCAATGAATTTTATATTTTTGCTATGTACATACGTACGTACTTAATCTTACATTAGGCCGAGTAATGTTTATGATAACACTAAATTTAGCAAATGTTACATATTAGCAGTAGTCAGAACCTTTCATTAATGACTACTTTGTTATAGATAGTGTTGATCAATTGTATATGGCTAGCAAATTTTAGTGATTTCGTTAAAATTTTAGTGCACCATTAATAGTACCTATATTCAACTTAAGGTATGTATTATGAAAATTACGTAGTCAATCATTTTAATTGGCTATATATATATATATATAGCTACGTACGTATGTATGGATGAGATTAAATTGATTTCTATGATCCACAGTGTGATTTGAAACACCATTTCTCCATCAGACAGCCGAACATTGTGACCAGAGCTATACAGAAAGCTTTCGATCTTGGTTTGCAGGATTTCATAGTGGTGTCAGCTAAAGATGGACACGGCATGGAAAAATTGTTTGGAAGAATTGTAACTTTGGTACGTATACACAGAGTTGATCATTGCACAGATGATGATAGCTACTCATGTGTATCTCCTATGGTTTGTATATAGTATAGTAGGTAGTTACTCATGAAGCTTTCTATATACGTAAATACATTTCTCTATGCTGTGTTGTATCAGCAGATCATGCAGTACCTAGTTATAGGTAGCTACATATAGCTTGGCCGGTGTAATAATTTGATTGTTTTAATAGAGCACCCTATACAGCGGCTGCATGAACAGGATATTATTAGATACTATCTAACTTCTGGGTGGCAAAAATCAATGGAGACCATTGAGTATGGTATGGCGGCACAAGTACGTATCTAGAAATGATAGTTGGGAAATGTATACATTTGGAGACATATCGACCATTCAATAACAGCTGTAACCAATTAAGCGAGCGAAAAGTTTGTACTTCCGTTGTCATACAAACAGCCAATAGTTTTGCCACCCGGAAGTACGCCTGCCTAAGGACAATTGATGTCACACACAGCTGCTCTATAGTACAGCATTTGTGTGATAATCCCTATCCAATAATGTTGGTATATTACAGCTATACATTTCACTGTATATTTCACTGTATAGCGAACTACGTACATTATTAAACTATAGTAGCTATGGCTGTTGGCTTAGTTCCATGTGTGTAACTCTTAGGCACTAGAAGTTTCTAGTCACGACCAATCAAGACATGGAATATCACTGGAGGCAGGGAACAAGACAAGTGTAAACACCTCAAAATGTTTTTGCTAGCTACGTACGTAACTAGTATTTTTAATACATTCTGTTTATAACTATTCCATTCCGGCTGTATTCAGTGCATTTTTATTTTTGTATCACAAACTTAGCAGATTATTAGCTAACTATAGGTTAGCTAGTTACCTATTTTATTTCTACAGTGCTAAAATTAATGGCAGACATGTTAACTTAACGTGCATTAGTATAGACTCGCTAGGTAATTTTGAAGATTGATACCCTCTAATAATGCAGTCATCAATATTATAACATATTATTTGGGCGCTTATACTAATAAGCATCATGCGCTAAAAACTGGTTTCCTATGGGTAGGTAGGGCGAGTCTAAAACGAGTCCAATGGCATCTAAGATCTACTGGCTGCTGATGGAGTAAAAATGATGTTAACTAAATTTAGTCCATTGAAACCCCAGAGCGACGGAGGGGGAGATGATAGCGATCGCGAAGTAGAGAATGTTTCACAAACGTCTAGACTCGTCTCTAGACCTCTTCAAAAAGGTAATGGACGTAGAAGGCATAATATATGGTAGTATAGATATTAGAGAATATACGTATATACACGTTCTCTATGATATCATATATCGCACATTCTCTGTACCCGAGAATTTATATCAATGTATTATATATTAGGGCTGAGCCTAATATGCTCAAAATGTTACCTAATATTCCTTCCCGAACTTCCCAAATTTTTGACCCATTATTCTTATTTTATTCCCACATCACCACCTATTATTCCTACATACGTACTTCAATATTCTTGCATTTTTACTGTATCGGTGCATTAAATGTCCACAATACACACGGTGACTATTATACTGGTGAACAGGATATTGCCAGTGCAGACTTTTCTTCAGAATCTACATGAAACATTGCTACCTTCATGGACATCTTCACCACCATCATAATCATTTTAAACAATTTTTACCCATTGTAACTTCCAATTATTATGCTCGTGAATGTCCTATAATCCCAGAATTATTCTCATTAAAATTGCAACCTATTATTCTCAAAATTATGCTGGCATATTAGGCTCAGGCCTGTCATATAATGTTCTTTTATATCGTGATATAATTATACTAATAGTTCATCGTGTGATTAATAGTGCTCTACATGTTATAACGTCTGTATTAATATATTATTTTTGTTGTTGAATTGTAATTATTGTGATTTGGGGTTGTCATATTTATTTATGTAATTATTATGCTGACTAATATAATTATAATTCCAGAGGATGATTTATCCAATGTGTACACAGTGGAGGAGGCAGTGCATAAAATAGGATTTGGAGTATTTCAAATTCTTTTATCATTGTTCTGTGGAGCAGCTGCAGTACGTAAATGTGTAAATGTATGATTAGTGCAATTTATGAATCTGTCTTCTAACGCTACAGCTGGTAGAAGCCCTAGAAGTGATGATATTATCAATATTATCGGCTGCTCTGAGGTGTGAGTGGAATTTGAGTAGTGTCCAGGAAGCAACCATCACTACGGTAACCATCTTAATCACATGACCTGTTTGTTTTTATGTATGCACGTACAGGTGGTGTTTTTCGGATTTCTCATTGGTAATCCAGTATGGGGAGTGCTGGCTGACAAGTTTGGAAGGAAAAAGGTAAAGATGATAATAAATTAATAATGCATCTGTAGAGCAACCTTGTTCACAAGATTGTTACTGCATTGTAGTACATCCCTGTTTGCAAGGCTGTTACTATGTCAGAAGGTTGTTACAACCTTGTTACCACCTTGTTCCTTGTAAACAACCTTATCACAAGATTGTTACAACTTTGTAATTTTCATGGGCAGGCGCTACTGGGGACATTGAGCTGGGGATTTGTATTCAGCATTGTCAGTGCCTTCTCACCAAACTATTATGCTCTACTGTTGTTCAGAGGATTAGTAGGGTTTGGATTTGGAGGAGGATTTCTCGGGTGAGTGTTTGTCAAATGTATGTATGTACTATGTACATACGTAGCTACCTTGTTATCTTACATACGTACGTACCATACAGTGCAATATTTTGACTGGGGAAATATTGACTGATTTGCAGTAAGCTAACAATTTGTCAAATTTTTCCCTTCAGTAATACGGCTAATACAAGTGGCTTAAATGCTGTCTTTCAATATTTTCCCCATCAATAAGTGTATTTTACACCATCAAAAAGTTTTACCATGCAGGTACATATCTTACATTTATCAATATGTACATAATGTACGTGCGCATCACTACACGTTCTCTAATACACAAAGAGAAGTTACTTTTAAGTGCAGTAATTATACCTAAAATTACATGCTTACAAACTTTATTAGTATATATATGTAATATATATCTTTATTGCATGTGATTGCACATGTTTTTATATTTAATGATAATAACCTAAAGACATACGTCATATGTACCTACGTATATATTTGCTGTACGTACGTATGTTTATCATGCATGTATCAAATAATTTCAAGGTACGTATGTATGTATCTATGTCCAAATACTCCATCATAATTCTCTACTGTTATTTCAGGCCAACATACTGTATTGAATTCCTCCCAGCTAAGAGCAGAGCAATGATTTTTTGTCTACTAGAGGTTAGCTACATACATACGTACATAGATAGTGCTTATGGACCAGCAGTAGTTTTACTATGTAATGTACATACGTACAGAAGATATTGATTATGCAGTATGTACATATGAAGCTACATACACATAGGCGGATTTGAGGAGGGGCAATGCCCCCCCAACTTCCACCCTCCTACTATAAAGGTACAGAAATATCCTTCTGACAGAAACTTTAACTAAATATTTTATTATTTTATGTTTTGTAACATAAATTACCCTATATCTTTAAAGGGGTTGTACCCCCAGACACCCTGTTGCCCCCTCTCTCTAGATCCACCCATGTACATACAGCAGGATGCAGGTTCATGACACCCTGCAATCTTATGCGTACAGATCTCCCCTGAGAAACCAAGACACTAATAATTACTATGTATGTATATGTATGTATGTACATAGCTACGCATATAGTTATTTATGGATTGGCTGGAGTTATTTAGAAATACATATGTACATGCATGTGTATGTATTATTAGAATATTTACTAAAGATAGTCTCAGTAAATACATTCATATAATTATGTAATGTACATACGTAGCATGTGTCAGACTGGATTAACCAAAAGTGGCTTTTGCCTCCTCATACGTAGCTACATACGTATGTAATCTTACTAGTAGGATTTTATCAGAATGGTATTGATGTGTTGGTTTTTGAAATTCAGTTTCCTTGGGCAGTGGGATCAATAATGGAAGCTCTACTTGCTTTGGTGGTGATGACGAGCATCGATCATCAGCCATGGAGGTGGTTGTTGGGCCTCTCTTCTCTACCCCTGTTAATAGTGATACCATTATTTGTAGTGAGTAATAGTAGATAATGTTATATAATTATATGTACATATACAGTACATATGTATGTATGTATGGACCTGATGGCCATGTACATACGTACGTACAATCATATACCGTTTAGCATTAATATTTCACAGAGCAAAAGTTTTGGCAAAGCATAATTTTAACAAATTTGTAGGAAAATTTTTGATGAATTGTATATTGCTCTACGTATATTCTTGCAAATTTGACAGGTGGAATTTTGATGAGCAAATCATCAAATTCGCTAAAAATTTTCCTTCAAATATTTTTGCTACATGGTAGTAAAACTTGAGTACATACATACGTACGTACAGCTGTATATAAATATCAAAATGATCTGTAATGACTGAAATTAATTGTAAAAGTCAAAAGTTGTTACAGCATTGTAATAAGGTTGTGTCCTTTGTGACAATCTAGCTAGCAATGAATAAGGCTGTAATAACCTTGTAACAAGGTGAAAAGTGAATGAAGTAATAAAAAATCTCATGCAAATAATTTCTAGGTTTTAGCTACCTTGCATCGTGGTTGTTGCAAGCTTGTATGATTGTACCAAGCCTGTTACACAAGCATGCATTATAATTTTAGTATAATTTGCAGTACGTACGTATGTGCGCAATCTTGTAGTGATTGTGTATATGTAAGTTGTACAACCTTGCATGATGATTGTGAATTATGTACTTACTTGTAACTTGTCAAAATACGTACATGACATAGTAAAACTATATCCCACTAGCAAATCTTATACTCACAGGATCTAAATTTTAAACATTGTCACAAGGTGTTTACAACTCTGTAACAGTGTGGAAATGTTACAATTGCATGAAGAAGTCAGTGCTGTTGAATACAGGTAACATTCTGAATCCCAACTGCTCCTTTGGCTCTCGCCTAGATTGCGTGATGCCTGGGTTCAAGTCACTACTGGTCTGGGACTTTTCTTCATTCGATCATCAAAGTTTGACTCCCTGTCTACAGGCTCATAGCCATCTTACGGGTCCCTGGTGGGATAGTATATATGATGATGGTATTTTCAAGGATGTTGCAACTTGTACACAACCTTGTGTCAAGCAATGCTGCATTTTAGTGATGTGTGATATAAATTATTTTAGATATTACCTTATCACAATTATTGCACACCAAATTTATCACAATACAATGTGTATGATGGTGGAGCCACTATATGCACTAAAATACTAAAATTAGAACACAAGGTATAGTGGCTAACTAAGACTCTCCACTATAAAATGACAGTGAACCGCTCAGTTCATGAGTATAACAAATTGACCATTATTTTCATATACAATGATCACCTACACAGTACACACATGTGGCGATATATCAATATCAGACATTATATATTATTATATTGCAATAATCGACATAATGATAATATTGCATGTCACTGCTACATCTGTCAATTTTGTGGATCAAGAAGCCTGTTACTTTGTGGTTCTCCATCAGCTCATATCTACATACATGTGTGTGAGGTGTGAGCCTACGTACATAGAATTTACGTAGCTAGCAAATCATGTGACAAAATTGGTTTAATGAAGGTCTTAAATAGCAGTAGACGAATTGAGAATTACATATGTACTAGATTGATAAAAAAATTGAAAATTTAAAAAGGAAGTAGGGATTGCATGCTACAAAAGGTAGCTATGGAAACAAGCTCAAAAGCATGACAGCTGAAATAGGACTATGACTATGATATCACTATGATTCAAATTACACACATGTAAATAAAAGTCAACTACATAAATTACAAACATGTCACTCAAACAAATGTCCACAACCCTGACCACCCACTCCAATCTTCAAAAAACTAATAATTAATCACCTCCTGCAGAAATAAAAGAAAGGAGACACCAAACAGCTAAACACTAACAGACACAACACACACATCTACTCACACGGACAAATGTACCACCATCAGCATGGGGTACACAGTGATCCTTGCCACCAACACATCTGCATAAATATCCATGTGCAGGGTACATCTATGGGTACCAACGACCACCTGTGTCACGTACACACCCACACCAACGGTCAGCCGAGTCAACGGGATGCCACCAGGCATCAAAATTGGCAGCACCACCCTGTTTGGTCGCACCAACAAAGACATGACCATTCGAAAATATTAGAATTGAATAACACGTGGTCACTACCACAACAAAAAGTAAGGAAACAAGGAATAAGATTTTGGCACAAGAGAACACTAAACTTTAACCCTACTTTTGGCTTGATCATAGCTAGCTACTGAAATTGTGAGCCAAAAGTAGGGTTAAAGTTTAGTGTTCTCTTGTGCCAAAATCTTATTCCTTGTTTCCTTACTTTTTGTTGTGGTAGTGACCACGTGTTATTCAATTCTAATATTTTCGAATGGTCATGTCTTTGTTGGTGCGACCAAACAGGGTGGTGCTGCCAATTTTGATGCCTGGTGGCATCCCGTTGACTCGGCTGACCGTTGGTGTGGGTGTGTACGTGACACAGGTGGTCGTTGGTACCCATAGATGTACCCTGCACATGGATATTTATGCAGATGTGTTGGTGGCAAGGATCACTGTGTACCCCATGCTGATGGTGGTACATTTGTCCGTGTGAGTAGATGTGTGTGTTGTGTCTGTTAGTGTTTAGCTGTTTGGTGTCTCCTTTCTTTTATTTCTGCAGGAGGTGATTAATTATTAGTTTTTTGAAGATTGGAGTGGGTGGTCAGGGTTGTGGACATTTGTTTGAGTGACATGTTTGTAATTTATGTAGTTGACTTTTATTTACATGTGTGTAATTTGAATCATAGTGATATCATAGTCATAGTCCTATTTCAGCTGTCATGCTTTTGAGCTTGTTTCCATAGCTACCTTTTGTAGCATGCAATCCCTACTTCCTTTTTAAATTTTCAATTTTTTTATCAATCTAGTTTGTTTGCTTTTTATACATGCTAAGCATTCATAATAATCTTTCAGCAGGCGCACAAATGCTACAGGCGCTTACGTAATAATTATGCTTGTTTACAGGCGCTTGTTAACAACGCGCTTACATGGCAAAGCAGCTGTGTGATAGCAAATAGCGCTCGACAAACAGCAAAAGCTATTTGTCCAAGGCTATAGTCTCGAAGTTCACGACATACGCGAAAACATCGTGCCAGTGGTGCCATTGTAACTAATTATATCACGTGCAAGCCAGGTTTTTGCGTGACGTAATAAGCAGACAGGCTATCGTCACCTTAGGTGAGATTCACACCTTGCTAAAGGAATATAGAAGAACAAGGAAGGGAATGAAGGATAAAAGGAATCGCCATGGCGCAGTGGGTAAATCGTCTTTGGAACAACATTTTCGTAAATCCGCCGCCATTACCTTTATTGTGTGAAAGTTCTGGAGCCCTACACCTAGCGCAACCGGGTCTTACGGCAGGCTGGCTGGCAGGCTGGCTGGCAGGCTGGCTGGCTGGCAGACGAAATACAGGTGAATTTCTAAATTTTCAAAGTTGGCTGTAGGTCGAAATATTCGACTTGTTGCTTCGTTTAACCAAGGTACAGCATCATTACAGCCTTACCAATGCATTCCAGTCGGTTTTTTCGGGTAAAGCCTATTGGAAGGTTGTTTTATGAAGTGCGAAAAATCGGGAAACCATACAATTTCTTACCAATCCCTACTATTAAGTACTACCGTACTTAATGATAAGTAATTCTATATTATACATATTACGTTTTCTCAAGCTTTGATTAATTCACTGTTTCAAAATGGTATTTGTACTTGTAATTGTATACAAAATTCCTTTGACCCATTCAGCAATACATTAACTACGTATATGTACATACATATGATCATTATGATCACTATGATGCTATGGAAATAAGCTTCTAGGAACTTGTAGCTAACCTACGTATATAAATGTGTGCCCATTTATTCTGCAGTTTGTACCAGAGTCTCCTCGGTATCTGATTCTTAATGGTAAAGAAGACAAGGCAAAGAAAGTTCTAGCATGGATAGCCAAGATTAACTGTAGACCGCCATTATCAGGGAGACTGGTTACACAGGAGGAGAAAGAACAAATGTTAGAGAGATCTTCTTTAGGGGAACAAGTTGTACCATCAGTGGCAGTCTCAGAGAATTACCCTGATGAAATTCAGGCTAATGATACCAGTTGTGAGGGACAACCAAATAAGGAAGAAACAGTTGATAATGAATTAACAGTGATCCCATCAGACAGTGAATCGGACAGTGTACTATTGTTACAGTCAAACAAACATACGCACAGACAGTTTTCTCAATCCTACATTCAAGTTAAACGTGTCATCAAAGAGAAAGCTATCAATTATTATCACTGGTTCTTACTATTGTTCAAGAATGGATGGTGGAGGACTACACTCTTACTGTGGTATATATGGTGAGTTCACATTTTATACGTATATGGCTATGCGCATACGTACATATACGTATACGTACATATACGTATACGTACTTATGAGTAAGAACTACTGTAAGTATATATGTACAAATTAAGTCCTCAGACAAAAATATTTTAGCACAAGATGAAATTTATTAAAACTGATTAAAAATTATTTGTTATGATTATTGTAGCCTTATATTTTGCGTCGGGTACTTTTTGAAATCAAACTGCATGAGATTTGAATATGTAGCTACATATACGTAGGTCAACATTAGTAGTGATATACACGTATATATATGTGCGTACGTACGTATGTCAAGTGTTATTTGCTACAACATTAGTAGGAGAGCATGAAATAACAGTCGGACATCAGACATTTTCTGACCACTTTTGATGTTGACCTGTACAATTCCCACTTTGATCTGACTAATGTCCGAGCCAAAATTTCATGTTATAGCATAAGTTTCTACTAATGTCAGATCATTTTTAGTAAATGTCATAACAAATTTTATGTTGTGCGGAGATGTGCCTGAGCACTTTTCAGTCCTTATTTCAAGCTCTGAGTAGTGGTATATACATGCGTACGTACGTGTTATTTGTTACACATGTGTACAGGTTCTCTGCTGCTCTGATGTACTTTGGAGGAACTTTACTGACCACATCATTGTTTCAAAATAATGAGCACTGTGGTGAGCACCAATAGATGTATATTTGTAATGTACGTACGTAGCTTGCATAATATGCATATGTACAATTTAGGGCTGTGCGATAATGGAAAAAGTTATATCTCGATAACTCCTGATAATATTAATTACATTATCTCGATAAATGATAATGTTGTCAACATGAAGTTTTATCATCATTTGCCTCAATGTATAAAACTTTCAGGCAAAAGTATCAAATAGCTTGTTTAAGTGTTAAACCTCAGTGTTTACATAAGGTATGGCTTCCTGGCCACCTCTAAGTGACAAAAAAAATTTAATTAAAGAATCTCAGTAAACACACTAATGTACATTGTGATAGTATGGATATGTTATCAGCCATTATCGTTATCGTGATAATATTTAGATATCGATAATTATCGTTTTATCGTTATTATCGCATAGCCCTAATGTACATGAGTAGCTATGCTCAGGTGTTTAACCCTCCATGCATAAAATTATAACACATAAAAAAGGTATTTCAGGTACGTAAGTGTAACAACTGGGTATACATGCCAAAGTGGATAGGATATTGTGACACATGAATTAAAACCTTGTTTGAAGTGTGTAGATTTTCAACTACATACGTACGTACATACGTACGTACGTAGCTATATGGTCAAAGAACTCACATACATATGTAGCCATGCACATAAGTTAATTTCTATACTCTTCACTATAAAAGTAGTCGGCATTATTGATCAACTGGACAGCCATATTGTAATCACATGATCTTTACATACTATTTAAATCAGAATCATGTGAGGCACAAAGTGGAATTTACGTACGCACGTAGCTATATTTTTAGGATTCAGTAACTACGTAGCTATAATATGAAGGAATTAAGCTACGTAGAGCTAGTAGATTAATATAACTACGTAGCTAGCTATAGCTAAATGACTAAATGTACGTACGTATGTAGCTAACGCTACGTAACTAGCTATGGTTCATAAATAATTTATTATAGCATGTAGCATCATGCCATCATAAAAGCTTCATAAAGTTCAACTACGTATACGTACGTAACTATTACATACTACAAAGCTAGCTACATATGTGGCTATGTACGTACGTAATAATTCAGGGGTGGATCTAGGGGAGGGTCATAGGGATCAGATGACCCTCTTTCCTGAATTATATCAGGGAAGCCAAAAGAATAATGTAATGGTATAAAAACATACTAAAACTGTACTATTTCTTGTCATTTCACTACTTTATAAGATAAAATAACCTAACCACACCCACCACACTCTCTACTCCATATATGGTTAGAGAGTTCAAATTCCTTAAACATATACATATGTGGCTATGTAGCTATGCTCAAAATCTTGCATTACCAGTGATTTAGTGTTTTAAGAATAAAACACCCTATAGCTTCAGGGGCCACACCTCCAGACCCCTGCTTCAAAAATCCACCTCTAAATTTTAAGCCCCTTCAGAAATTCACCCTGTTGTATGTATGTATGTATGTATGTATATACATATGTAGCTATGTACGTAGTTCTAAAATTGTATCCACAGGGCTCAAAGAAGGCAATGATACTGATGATGAAACATGTAGGCTGTTGTCCAAGTCTGATTATATCAACCTGGTGTGGACCACTTGTGCTGAGTTTCCAGGTCAGCCCCTCCCCTTAATCTGACCAATAGAATTATACTACACTGATTATCCACAGGAACAATATAGATTGTTTTAATATTGCTAGTGATTGGGAGAAGGAAGGCTATAACATTAACAGGGTTGATGGCAACCATTTGTTATGGACTGTTATTCCTCTGCCTGGGAAAGTATGTATATGTACAGTATGTACGTACGTACCTTAGTTGTGTGTTGTACCTACGGCTAGCTAGAGTATATCTGAAATATGAAGAATCAGAACTCGTTTTATTATTAACTACAATCACAGGCAAAAATATAACTCTCAATCCTTTCCTGTACCTCCGGGTTTTTATGTAGGGCAAAAGTATTATAATAAGCATTCTGTTGTGAGTGAATAGCTATTTCAAATGGTTTGAATATGTACGTACATGGTTTTACTATGTGCTTATTTTATTAGAAATACATGCATAAAATATAGTTACTGAAGACGTTAGAATCAATAGATAAGTCATCTATTTTTTATATCTGAATTCTCTCTTGGTACGTACATACATATATGTATTCAAAATACCAGTGTAACCAAATGAATACCCTGACTATACATTTGAATATTTATTTCATCTCTAGTTCTGCACACATTTCCCCATAGCTACAACTACGTATAGCTACACACATGTTTTACACCCTTAGGCTAATAGGTAGATACATAGCTATGTAGATTGATAGATAAATAGACAGATACGTAGCTTTACTTGTGGCTACTGTTTTGCCACAGAACTGTACTGACTGTGTTTCTGTTTGGTGTTCGTGGATTTGCTACTGGTTTCTACCAAGCAATTAATTTATATACTTCTGAGGTAAGTGCATACGTAACTGATCATTCATAATTGTCTTAATGTTCTACACAGGTGTATCCCACAACAGTGAGAGCTTTTGGTCTCTCATTGTGTTCTGCTTTCGCCCGTATTGGATCAATGTGTGCTCCATTTATTGCTCAGGTTTGTGATAGCTACACACTTTGTACGTATGTACGTACATTGTTTTTATGCAAGACTTTAATGCTAGTCACATGGATACTAGCTAGTTACTATGTAGCTGTATAGCTAACTGTTAAGGGAACTGCATATATTCACGCTTAAGGTATTCATAAAACCTCCATAAAAACTTGCAAAACAATGCTGTATTGAGTACTAGAGCTGGAGCGGATATCTGAATTTTTAGGATATCCGTTTGAATTCCACTATACGGATCCTGATCCAGAACCTTCAGGATACTACCTAATTATTTCAAGCAGCTTTGAAATATACTTTGAATTATCCAAGTATCTAAGATTGTTTGAAGTACTGTAAAATATACTTTATTGGCTGAGCTTAAAGCACCTTAAGCATATCACAATACATAATATATTGAAAATAGAAAACTGATGATGTCACTGTTCGTAGGATATCTGTGAAGTATTTGGGTCAGGATATCCGGATAATAAAATCACTAAGTGACCAATCATACGTGTATATACATATGTACATAGCTAATAGCTAACATTGATCTGCAGCAGTTAAATTACGTAGTTTACATTTTCAAAATTAATGATCACACTGCAAAAAGAGTAAAGGTTTAAATTACACATGTGTATGTTACTTGATTGATCCTGTTGATATGTGTTTTAAAGTGTCGCCTCAAGCCGTTTACTTCGAGGAGCCAAAGCCAACCTTTCATTATAACTCATAACTAAGTCTTTTTGCTTCCTGTGCGTGCCCTGCACATGCACATGCAGCCTTACAACATGCATGCAATATAATGTTAAGTAAATATGTTCTGTTAATATTACAAAAGAATTACAAAAATTCAAATATATTTTTGTGCAACAAAGCACATACATAGCACAGGAAATCTATGGAGGTACCTAAAATAAAACCTTGCATTAGTTCCAAAACTAGTAACAGTCACCCCATACATACATCAATTATTTGAACCAGTCATATAATTGTTCATTAGAGTATTTAATAAAAGTGTAGTACGTGTGTGTGTGTTTTATTAGAGTGTTTGAGTTGCTCTTTTGACATCAATGGTGTATCTTCTATCTTTTCAAGTATCTGAAGTATGTACATATTAAAAAGCAAGCTAGATAATTGCTTTAATTAAAATATATCCATCTGCATGCTGTACAGATGGACAGCCAGAATTAACCTACGTATGTTTCACGTAAATGTTTTGGTTTATAGCCAGTTAGCCAACACACAATGTGGTTGCCACCTACTAGAAAATGTTTTGATGATATGTCTCTATGCATTTTAAACACTGGGATATTGCATACGTATACATATACGTAGCTACATACATAGCTACATGTGATAGCAATATTATTGCAATAGTACATATACGTATGCAAATGTATTATACATTCATATGTACATACGTACGTACATACATCACCTACGTACAGTACATAGATAATACATAGTGTGCTTGCATGCATAGTTACTTACGACTAGTACTACATACATTACACACTGTTTCATTGTCTTACAGACCTTACTGGCCTACAATACTATAGTGACTATCAGTTTGTTCATCATCATCACAGTGATGGCATCACTAGCAGCATTCCTACTACCCATAGAGACCAGAGGAAGAGCAATGAAGGTTAACTCCATAATATAAACTACATACGTAGCTACTAGCTAGATAGTTATGTAGGCTATATAGCTACATTAAAACCTCTGTGTCATGGGCACTATACAGGGTTGGCGAAACAGGTCCAGTTTCTCCACCTCCACTCTCAGACTTTTTAAAATCCCAATGCACAATTTTGCATAAAACAAGTAATGAAATAAGTTGTTTATTGTGTAGGACTCAGGTGGATAAATTTTGATTCATTGCATCGTCACTTCCTCAATGGTCATGAAAATGCAATCACAATCAGGAATTCTGTACAGACAGTAGTGGTATAGATACATTTATGTATGTATGTAGCTATGTATATACATGAGAATATAGTTACCCTTACATGCTGGAGCAACTAATGTATTTTTTATTTTTATATTGCTTGCTAGCTGTAATTTTCTAACAAAATTGTTGTAATTTATACATACGTTGAAGAGCTATTGAGCTGAGACTGCTAGGTATCCTTGTTGTAACAACTGAGGTTTATAACAAGGATACCATACAGCTGAATATAACTTGTTTATCTCCCACATACATATATATATAGACAGAACAAAACTTGTAGGCACTTATATTAAGGTGTAATGTAATAAGGTGATTAACATGTGTTGCAAGTACATAATTGTAGGGTTTCTGGGCAGGGAGACTATAATATCTGAACTCTGGACTGCACTGGATCGTGGACTCACAGCGTATCTATCTGTGCACCAAAAGAAAACAAGCTAAATGTACGTATAATATTACTTCATTTTTGTCTTTCTCACTTGTCCATGACCTAGAGACTCTGCTTACAAAGACTGAACATAGCTGTATTAGAAGGAAGACACAGTGAATGTGAAAGCATGGTATTTTCTTTTATCTAGCCGGCTATGTACAGTATGTAACTGTGTATGTGGCAGGGCCTTCTACATAGCTATATAGTGACATTACTGAACATAGAGTTCTAAGATGTCAATGAGGACTCCTTCATTAGAGAATGGTTCATCTTCACACATTCTCACTTCTATGTCATCTTGGGTCATTTCGCTCAACTGATACTGGAACCACGGTAGGTTGGTATTAGAGCAACAGTTATTGCCTGTAGAGCAGCCTTTTCCATCCCATAGTGGGTCGGACAGGTAATATGTGTCTACTTCATTAGAGTTATGTGCTCCGGATTCACAGTAATAGTTTGAGCCGACAAAAGAAGGAGGGGATCCTCCTGGACTTATAGCACATGGACACCCACTACCACCTCGATCACTATGTCCTATTGCATATGTCCATATATGTTGATGTGGATTACCGTGTGTTATAGAAATTCCATCAACATAATCATTTATGCTACTACCTCCAAATCCATCTGGTGAGCCCTTCTGGTATCCTCTAAGTCTCCCACATACTCTGTTGTAGCTCATCTTGGTAGAGAGGGTGGTCGAGTAACAGCCCCCATTGTTACTGGGTGATCTACAGAAGCTAACACCACTGTGGGAACTCTTACTCCATCCAGTGGGACAATTATCCCCTGCACTAATGTCGAAACTAGCAATTCTTCTCCACTCACCCGCCACACCAGCACAGGAGAAAGTGACATAACCAGCTGCGATGGAGGTCATATTACAAAATCTCCACTGGTTATTATTAATAGGATAAAATCCATTTTTGTTGCCAGTTTCAGGATTATTATTATAGATGTCCTCACATGACAGGCCAGTATAATTCATTCCACAGTAAACATTTCTGAGACCTTCAATGATCCAGTAGTATCCTGACTTGTCACGAGTCTGAGGATTCTTGTTATAAATATCTTCACAAGATGTGCCAGGGAAGAAAGGAGGCTCAAATTCATAACGAATACACTGATCATCAGCTGCTACCACTACCCTATTAATGCACACCACTAATACTGTGATCATTAGTACTGTTCTCAGCATCTTCATAATGTGACTGAGTGAGCATTGACAGCTGTTCTGTACATTATATACCACCAAATTGTATCATGTAACACTGAGACATTTTTAACCATAAATGGTAGCAGTCTATAGCAGACTATATATAGCTAGTATAGCTATGTATGTACGAACATAATTGACTTATTATAATCTGTACAGTTTTGTTAAGTCTATATAGTCATGATGGCTAAGTTGGATTACCTTAATCGGCATTTGTTTGCATGTAGACCTACGTACATTATTATATGGTCATGCACGACAACACATGTACAGGTAGTTAGTAGCTATAGCTACTTGTGTTGTCATGTGTGACTAGATGCATGTAGCCTATATCATGTAGCTTTATTAATTGATTGACTCTTTGGGAGTTGTGACTGCTTATAATTCCTGACACAATGATGATAATTTTTGTGAACCTTTTAGGTTGATCATGAGTTAATTTGTAGCGTATAGTAGCTAGCCAAGGATAGCTGCAAGCTTTGATTGATTTTGTGACAATAATAGCTACATATATAGCTACGTACATATACTGCATCACATTTGGCCACATTATTCTTAAAAGGCCTAGGTATATGTATGTATTGAAACTCATCACTTGTTTTCCATTATCCGACTGCTCTATTAGAGTAACGTAAGTCATAAGTATAACCTGACTGCTTTAATGGAATGTTTGATTGTGCTTTTGGATCTGCTTTGTGTGACACGACAGTTTCTTGAAGATACGTATAAAAATGCTAGAATTACAATTCCTTGCATTATACTAAAAATATGATTATTCTGGCATACATAGCTATAATTACTGCAGCCCTACAGCAGTGTGCCAATATTTTAAACACTTTTGCATAAGTACCAGATAGTTAATAGGGCACTCACAATAATTATTATTTAAGCTTGCCGACTGGTGCACTAACAATTTTGATGGAACCAGTTAGCTAGATACAATTAATATTATAGGCCTGACTCGTGAGCATAAAATATTTATGATCAATATATCAATATCCAAACAATGTAGCCTACAAAATGCTCAAACGTCTAAACAATAGGCCTAAATTAAAACATTCAGCTAGTGCTATAATTTTACCAGCCAAAGTAGGTGATTAAATCTTGTAGAGGTGCTAGAGAATATGTTTCATTTGTGCCGCGTGCATATAGCTACGTAGCTACCCGGCTGCAATCAACTGAGTTGACGGTAAACACATACGTATGCAGTTGGCTCAGTATACAATTAATGAGTGGGGAACAATTTGCTAGTTATTTTTATTATCCGGGTTTAAACTTTTTAACAAATAAAAGCCGCCAGTTCGAGCGCCAGTTTACCTATAGAAATTTCTGACGACATAATCTCGGCGACCACGCTATCTACAGTAAGCCTAAGACACAACCAGCGACGGGTGAAGGTTAGCTCGAAGAAGTCTTCTGAAAAATGAGACGGATTTTGCATTTTCGTCTTAAAAGTCGAGTTATGTGCGAAAGACTGATAAATTTTGTATTCTATCTGTTTTGAGCGGTGCTTTTCGTATCTCACAGACGAGACGCACTACTTCCTAGATATCCGTTGCAATAGATGTCATACGTAATACTACACGTATTAAATCGTTACGGTAGCATTGGGCACGGTTGGTGCGGAGTTATTCAGTAAAAAGTAACTTTTCGTATTCTAAAATTTTCATTCAAAAGCGTTTCTTGGACGCATGCATAAACTTCTATTGCACCTGGTTAAGATCGATGTTCTCAAGAAAGGGATGTATCGCGAAGGTCGAAAACTACAAGTTCACGATTCAAGGTTAGTGTATAGGCACCAGTATACGAAGATTTCACGAGAGTTTCCTGTAAACGGGATGACGAAATATGCTCAAAGGATAGGAAGGACTGTCCTCTTTGTCCACTATGAGGTTCGCAGTTACATTTGTTATTTCAAAAGGAGAAACAAATCAGTTATGGTCATATGATCCACTAAAGCCAACTGACTACGAGGTTCGCAGTTTACTCCAGTTTTCCCTTGAGTTTCCGCTGAAAATAAGCAGTTGTGTGAGGAAAATATACAGATCGGTGAGCAAAACAGCTTTTAGAGGCAATGAATCCTTCACAAGTAGCATGGAGATTCTACAAGCTGAGTTGTCTCAGAATCAAGTGTTTAGTCAACAAGAAATAGAGCAATTGTCGTGTAGGTACGGATGCTGCAGAAAGATGCAGAGCTGGACTGACTTCGTAGTGTGGATGAAAAAGGAGAAAGTGGGAGACAAAGAAGACAGACTTAACAGGCAGCTGGATGCAGCTCAGAAGAAACTATAGAGAGCTGAGGAGCGGGATGTGAAGGGCCGCTATCGTAAAGCTACTGTATAACGAGGTCCACAATTAACATTTTTTGCCAATTTACAAGGATAAGAGAGAGGCGGTCGAACACGATAGAAGGAGACCCGTCTGTGGTAAGCCTCATACAATGGAAGAAGCTCAAGGTGACATGTTTCGTAAAGCAGAATGAGATTGCATGGTTTTCTGTATCAATTACAACACTAGTGATTGTGATATCTGTTCTGTGTTGTTTATATATTCATGAAGAAGATATTATTTTGTTTGATCCAGTGAAGATCCTGTTTTATTCTCTTTCAGCTGCACAATGTAGACAAGTTTTTGGAATGTTAACTTGGAAGTGCACTATTGCTATAGGTGACGATGAGCATAAAATTGTGTGTAATTGGTGTTAGCTATTAACAGTTGTGTGTTTGTTAGAAAGTGTGATGTGTAGCTATACAGTTTCAGTGATTTTGTGAACAGTAGACTCCTTGACGTAGATGTCACTACAAATTATTCATCAGACATGTATATACATGATTATTGGTGAAAGAGCTTGTACCTCAAAATTTTATTTGCAAAAACTTGGAAAGGGGTAATCATCAAAAATGTTGTCCCTCAAAAATTTCCAGCTATACGGTATATATTTTGCTATTGCATAAGCTATGTGTATTTTGAAGTTCATTAGACAGTTATCAACACACATGCTATGTATGTCATGTTTATGGAGGTTAGTAAATGCATCTGACTAATTATTTTGAGGGTAAAATTCTGATCTTTGAATTTTGCAGCTTGCTGAATAACTTTTCGCGGATAACTGAAATAAAGTGTTGAATTGTAATGGAGGACAAAAATCAAGGTAGCTATATATATTCGTGGTTTTCAAAATCCATGAAATCAGTGAAACAGTTTACCCTCGAAATAATTAGGTTATGATATGTATATATACGGTATATTGTTAATAATAGCACTTCTGTATTAGAGTGTACCCTATTCATCTACAAAAGTCACCTGCATTTATATGCATGCATTTCAGAAGTATATAAAATCTAACAGAAATTCCTGTTACATGCACATGCAAACAATTCTTACACAGCATCACAGCTATAGTATCACTATTATCAGGTTCACTCCCACTGCATTAGTAAATTAAGCCAATAGCGGGGAGGATGTACTCTTGTTGATATAGTAGCTACATCTAAGGAAACCCCAATACATTTCATCGGACAAGATTAAAGTTTGAAGGTGATAAATTTATTATCTCTTATTTGACAAGGTAGAAAATTTGCTCGGGCATGAGATGGTTTAACATTAATAATTATTTTGCAGTGACAAGCTTTTACCATCCACATATAACTAATATTACTATGATTGCCATCGCTTATTTGTTTACATATAACTAAAACAACCAGTTTTTTTACAGACCAATGTGGCGATAAGCAGTTTGATGTATCAAAGTATGGATCTGTTAGAGATTTTGTTCTGCTATAGTTATTTGGTTCATGCTGTAAAAATGCCCAAAACTTTAGTGCGCCGGTACGTAGCTATAGCGGGTGGATCAATAACATGCAGTTGTAGCTAGCTAAACACAACTGAATCAGATCAAGAAAGAAAAATCATGAGTTCAGTACACACAGAAATGTGCTAAAGAACATCTTGAATGTAAGACCAGGCAAAGTTGATTTGCAGTTTATCGTCACGGCCCGCATCACTCCAAACACTACCGCCTCTAATTTCATTATGGCTATTTTACTCCAATTTTTGACTGATTTTCTACCCTCATAAATTTTTGAATGCCTTTCGATAATTTTCTTTGAAAAAAGTGAATTTTTTAGTAATGAATAGTGAAAAATGACCTCCCGTCTGCATGCTTTTTTGAAAGGGCTCTGACGATAAACTGTAAATCAACTTTGCCTGGCCTAACAGTTGGCCGTGGGCTGCATCATACGTAGGTATAATAATCTATGGCTGCATAGCTGTACTGAGCTAACATCTTATGCCGGATCTAGTCTGGCGTTGCCAGACCCTTGGATTAGATCGCGTGCGCTGATCAAGGGTCTGGTGACCCTAGCATACAGTAGTTGTGCGTCTACCAACATTGTGGTAGAGCCAATCAGATTTAAGCATTGTTTAAATTGCGTATTTGGTGACGTAGTGCACGAATACCCTCCGAATTAGGATCAGCTGGAATATACGGCACCTAAGAGATTTCGATTCGGGGGGCGCGCCGATTAATTACGTCACTTCCGTTGACATTTTAATAATGATTGGCTTCTAATTTATTCCTCCACATCAATGAATTCGTCAAGGATCCGGCTTCATCGACTGGCAAGGTTGCTAGCAATTTGGTGTGCCACACAGCCCTTCATTCTTTTCAATGTAGTTTTGCACCTATTCCAGTGCTATGACTCCACTATTTGTGTGTGTCGGTCCCAGTGGTAGGATCTAAAAACGCTCGTAAAAACGTAGCGGCATTCGTCTGTATGAACGATAGTGCCAGGAACCACGTGGACATTGATGATGGGGAACAATTAATGTAGTGGCATTTCTTTATCATACAATTTCCATGTAGCTACGAATGTGAAGCCGGTATCCACCAACCCACTGGCAATACCCAAATTTCCTGACTGGTGTGCTTTCCTCTATTATTCTGTGTAAGTAGATTTTTAATTTTCTCTATTTTATGCATGTTGTACGCATATAGCTAATTAGTTATTGCAAGCTAGTTACGTAGCTATTATGAAACAAATTGGTGGTGAATCGAATCACGGAAGTGACGTAATTAATCAGCGCGCCCCCGAATCGAAATCCTTAGGTGCCGTATATTCCAACTGATCCGAAGGTTATTCTCAGAACCATTTCTCTCTAACTCGCAGGTAATTACGGATTTCAACAATGTAAAAACACGCTCAGCATTAACTTTTCTCATTCCTTCACGCGCTCGGTGTCACCACATCCTGCACAAAGAAACGAACAATCCGTATACGCCATTTTTATTTTTACATCACGCGCAATTCCTACACTAATTGCATTCCATTTGCACAACTACCGTATGCTAGGGTCACCAGACCCTTGGTCAGCGGCGCGATCTAATCCAAGGGTCTGGCAATGTCAGATTATGCCGGATCCACAGACTACTAGGTGCGATCCAACTGGCTGTAGTCTATTATTCTATATAGTTCAGTAGCGAGGTGGTTATAGAAAAGGCGAGAATGCACCCACTCAAAATTTGGGGTTTTGTTTTAGCGCCTATCGTCATTGCAGTATAAGCGCCGAATAATTAGATACGCGCGTACAACTTAATTATTATATCATAATGTTACGTTGTTGTCGAGTACGATCGTCTTGAGAGTTTTATTTATTGTACAGTGATGGCGGGAGTAGTTCGCTGGTTCAAATCCGGCGGAGCGGTGTTAACAAAATTTAGTCCGCTGAAGAGCCGCGATGAGGGCGAAGAAGGAGAAGACGATCATGAGATGACAACCGAACCACGATCCCCAGAAGGAAATATGGATGGTACAATAGTTGTGTTTTAGATTTTGTAGTTACAGAAATAGATTCGTGTACTTCTTTGTGTTGAAAATGAATGTGTAAATTGATGTCGGGCGGTAACCTGTTGTATGTATTAACCACAGTTATGTAATAATTACGTAACTGCAGGGGCCGATCTACCTGATGTGCACACGGTGGAGGAGGCGGTGGATAAGCTGGGATTTGGCGCATTTCAAGTTCTGATATCATTGTTTGCTGGAGTGATTTGGGTAATGAACTAAATATGTATATAGGGTTCGTATTTCTCACATGATATACAAATCATGAAAATTTGTAACTACCATCAAATAGGGATGGGAAATTAACCGGTTTTGCCTATTAACCATGATATTTCCTTTGTCAATAATCAGTATCGTCCAATTTTAACCACTAACAATAATCGTGAGAGGCAATAATCGTGTAATATCGTGATAATCAGCACGTACTATGATAAATTTTGGAGTGTTGGACACATTTAAAGGCAATTTGACACATTTTTAGATACAAATACAGTTAATTCAATAATCGTGATATGCTTGCTTCACAATAATCGTGTGCCAAAATGTCAGTATCACCCATCCCTACCATCAAAAGGAAGTTTTGAAACAAAAATCACACATTGAAATTATATGAATTTTACTATAGTAGCAAGGCTTTGTTAGGATAGAAGCCATTTACGTTTGTATGGATTGTTAATATAAATATTTGGCTTCCCTTTATATCATAACAGCAACATATGAGATTAGATTATCTGTGGATGATTTATAAATTTCAGCTATACTTTTATGGTAAAATGATATACGTACATGTATTTTTATGTGCATTATACGTAGCTAACAGAAGCCTTTGAGGTGATGATTTTGTCCATTCTATCGGCCGCACTGAGGTGTGAGTGGAACCTGAGTTACGTCCAGGAGGCCAGCATCACCATGGTGATTACACTGATCACATGATGCACTCAATTATAATATGTAATCACACACTTGCAGGTTGTATTTTTTGGTTTCCTGGTCGGTGGTCCAGTTTGGGGTATAGCAGCTGACAAGTTTGGTAGAAAAAAAGTGAGTCAGAAAAACATTCATTTTACCTGCAGAGCTTATGATAATGACCAGACATCCGGCCAACTTTTGCAATTCACTGATCAAACTAAATTAGACCAGATAAACAAATGTATGTACTGGATTCGAACAAACCCCTACCATCAAATGTTAAAATATTGATATTCTTCACTAAGAAATTTGTTTAGTATTAATTTTATCCCTTACATGAGTAGACGAAAAGCAAAATCATAATAATTGTTATTTAGCTGCAAAAGACCGTATGTGTGCCTTATGGTTTTAGTTTTAGAAGACATATCGATGGTAACTTTAGTGCATGTATTAATAGAATATCTGACAAAAGTAAGTAAACCTGTGTTGTAAAAACATACGTTGAAGCTTTGAAGGTTGTAGACAAACCTTCGAAGGTTATAAATAACACTATATATTCTACACATAAATTTAACGAATAATGGAAACACGACTGTTGACAGTTGAAAAGATGTACAAAGTACATAATAATTTATGTATTGCTACTCTAATATTGCATAGTGGAAAAACACGTAATATACATAAGTATGCAATGTACGTATATACATATGGTTATTACGTATGTGCTTACAATGCATGCTATGTAATAACACACTGTAGACACTGTTTGTCATAATGTGCGGTGGATTCACGTTCGGCATCATTAGCTCCTTCTCCCCGGGATACTACAGCCTACTGTTGTTCAGGGGGCTGCTGGGGTTCTCATTTGCAGGAACATTTTTAGGGTAAGTGAGAGATGTTGATCAAAATGAATCACTCGTATATGTACTGTAATGACCTCCAGGAACCTCAAGGAAGTACGTATGTCCTGGGTGAATAATGTGTGTCCATATGTACGTATGTATAATTAGGATCTTTGGGGTAAGCATTTTTTGGATCCAGATTTATGACTGTGCCAGTGAAAATCGATCAAGTGGGTCCATAAAAATCGAGCGTTTTCCCAACTTTGTTGAAATCATCAGTATTTATGTACCTACGTAGTACGTATGTAAGTGCAGCTTTGCAATTCACAGAAAATATACGTACGTCAAGATACGTATATACATACCATTTTATGAACAAGTGTAGTTTGTGCCCACTTGGTCCTGGTTGCTGACTTGGTTCATTTTTAGTATGTCCACTGTTATATTGTAAGGCCATTACGTGTTCGCTTGTTGTTATTCCAGAGTAGCTTACTGTCTTGAGTTCCTGCCAGCTCGGAGCAGAGCAGTGATTTCATGCTTATTAGAGGTCAGTAATAACTCTTTATTCCTGTGTAATACCGTGTGTGGGAAAATTAACATTCAAGGTGGAAGGCCTTCCACAGTTTTTGCAATTTTTTGCTAAAGTGTGAACACATAGTTTGCAAGATTGGGAAATACAGTACTGCTACCATAAAATTTTTCAGTGAATGTCATTTTTCCATTATAACCATGAAACTTTCCCCCTGTTGGCATGTCAGATTAACCATAAAACTGATCTGACATTTGACTGGCTACTTTTGAAAAGTTATTTTTATACCTGCAGTACAGTACACATAATTATATATGTACATGTGTGCAGGTACGTACGTAAGTATGACATGGATACATATACCTACCAAGTACCAACCTACGTACATACTTACGTATGTACATACTTACGTATGTACAGTACACTGCAAAGAATACCATATACGCAGTAATTTTATATTTTGCAGAAGACAAGTCTGAAGGATTTCGTGGTTTATTTTTCGCTGATCATCAAGTTGAATACATTATTTCCATAAGCCGCTGCTGCTTTTCGAGGATTAAAAATTTGCGCTCCACAAGCTTACAGTGAAATCTGTGAAATATAAGACCCTCAAAAATTACCGTGTATACGGTATATAGCAACCTGCTCTTGAAGGTTCCTGGCATGACTCTAGTTTGAAGGATTTGCAAACTGGTTACAATTTCTACTTGACACTTAATTCACAAGATGTTTACATATGTACATTATTCATAGCACTAATTGATTCCCTAGTAACCTGAAAGAGTACATGGTAACAAGGCACTTGGAAGGTTGCTAATGGCATCACTAATTAATGGTGTTTGTATTAAGTGGTCAAATGTGCATAGCTTCATGAAGGTTTTAAGCTTTGTGATTGTTCATTGAAAATTGGCAACAACAAATTGTGCAAGGGTTCACGAACTTATCGTGATACATTTCGCTATCTGTACCATATTACCATACATATGTACATACATACATACATACATACATACATACATACATACATACATACATACTTACCTATCTGTTAGTTTTACATAACTCTAGACAACACATGACCAACTGTCATAGACATAACATACTGTAATCTACACATGTTTTGACTGCATCAAAGGCTTCTAATTAATTAGCTTGGGGCTTCCCTTCCATATGTGTGTGGGTTCTCTTTACATGCTTGAATGCTGTATATTAGAAGGCTTATTGGCAGAGAAATTTTACCAATTTTCCCCTGCAATACAATGTGAACATATGAATTTCCCATGTGTAGATCATGTGGCCATGCTTTAAGTTATGTAAGTAGATACATATATGTATGTATATAATATACGTAGGTAGCATTTTACCTACGTACATACGTATAAATTTATATAAAACAGTAATCCACAATTGTTAGTGTAGTATATTGATTATAAACTTGTACAATCATACGATTACAACTATAATATAATATCACAACAACTACGAGCGTCTTGGCGCCTAAAAGTAAGTGAGGAATAATCACATGTCAGTCTTGTGCCCCACAGTTAGCAGAGACAATTATAACAGTCAGACATTGGCCATTTTTCCACCCAAAATTGAGATGGGTTTGTTAAAACTGAAGTAAAAGGACGAAAGGGCTGCCTAAATGACATGAATCATTGTTTACTTAGCACCTGTTATCACCTTGTTGGTTTACACTGAGGTGTCATTGTTTACATTTTAACACATCATTCTAGTGATTAGTTAACACCTACTAAGGCTGCCTACTGTAAACAAGCTACATAGATTAAATAGTGTGATATTATGGTGTATTGGCATTCATTGATTTCTAATGTCTGGTTAACTTTGATTTTGGTCTGACATTTTGGGAGGTTCTTCAGAAAAATTGTAATTGTCTCTGGTTAGTTAACCAGGTATACGTATATTATACGTACATACACGTACCTCTAATCACAACTACATAATAGCAGGTTGCCAACTATATACGTAATTATATCATTATTTGATACTGATATGTACTATCATTACAATAGTGATTCTAATGGTAATGTTGAATTATCACTTAGCTGTATTTTGTGCTCACCATTTGACTCTCATTGTGGATATTGTGTTCTTATTGTAGTTGGCCTGGGCTGCTGGATCAGTATTTGAGGCGCTGCTTGCTCTGGGGGTGATGACGGGTATTGACCATGAACCATGGAGATGGTTACTAGGGCTATCTGCCCTCCCCTTGTTACCAGTAATATTAATATTTCCAGTAAGTACGCTAAGTATAATTATCAGGGTTATTGATAAGGTCCTATGGTACACCAAATAGACACCAAATAGCATACCAAATGGCACAGGAAGGTGCAATGTGATGATAAGAGTTGGGCTACTTTGTTGCTAGTAACAAGAAGCTAAAATATCTTATCAAAAACCCTGATACATAATTTGCTGAGATCTCCGTATTTACTGATATACTAATCATAAATCAATTTAATACATGTACATATTTTATCTTCCAGTTTGTACCGGAGTCTCCTCGATATCTGATCCTTCGCGGTAAAGAGGAGAAGGCTAAGAAAGTGTTGGCGCTGATAGCAAAGATTAACTGCAAGCAACCATTAACAGGGAGACTGGTCACACAGGAGGAGAAAGAACAACTGCTACAGGAAAGAAATAAAGTGTGTTCAGCTGCAGATGAAATTGTTGAGACATCGATGACAGAATTGGAGGACCAAACCGGTGAACCAGAACCCAAAGATTATGGAACACTACCAAATAAGGAAGAAAATGGTCAAATAGCTACTATTGATAATGATCTTGTGATGATGTCATCAGATAATGAATCTGACCAGGAGCTATTAATAACATCGGATGAATGCGTACACAGACGGACATCATCTTTGAAGAGAATGATCAAGGAGAAAGCTGTCAGTTCTTATCATTGGTTCCTTCTCTTGTTCAAGAATGGATGGTGGAAGACTACACTATTGCTGTGGTATTTATGGTGAGCTTCAAATGTGTATAATACGTATCTTGAGTATTAGGAAGTTTGTTAAATTTAGCGGAGCATATCAATACTCTCTAATAGTACAGTCACCAATCATTAGTGAGAGAGCATTGATTTAAATATTTGTAATGTGTTAGCAAATTTTTTGCTAAAATCACTCAGCTTAATGCATACGTATCGTAAAACTTTCAGGAGTGACATGTTTGCTGACTTTACTGCTGTTTCTTTGTAATCAAAAATTTAACCTTTAATAGTTTGTATTAACGTACATACATGAGGTACTTACTGTTCTTCATTTATGCACTAGCATTTATACATGCCTACGTAATATGTAAAGGTGCAGCTAGTAGCAGTGGATTGAGATTTGCCATCATTAATCTTTTGTATGATGTGCCAGTGTCCATTAACAGAACTTAAATTAGTGCAACAGTCAGGAGGAGGCTTTGACCTGTAATTTGATCTGACAAAGTGTCAGAAAATGTATTGCTACAGTATATGATTATACTAATGTCAGATCATGTGTGGCAAATGCCTAAACAATCTTTTGTGATGACATTCATCTAAGAACGTACTTTTTAATTGCTAATGCATAAATAATAAGAGTTCCACTGTATTATACAAACAACATTACATTAAATTAAATTTTATACGTAGTTTAAAATGTGTGTACATGTGTGTGCCTTTATGTGTCTTTATCATCAGGCTCTCAGCTAACATAGTGTACTATGGAGGAACATTATTGACTACGTCATTGTTTCAACATGATGAGCATTGTGGTCAGTATTTTGCGTGTATTGTCTTGTTTGATGTGGTTGTCTGTTTGTTTGTTTATCACAATGTCGCTGTGTTTATCACGATGTCTGTCTGTCTGTCTCTGTCATGATGTAGAATTACATGCGGTATGTACGTACATACATACATACATACATACTAATGTATGTGCCTGTGAGTTCATAGAGAGAGAGAGGTATATTTTGCAGTAAGCTTGCTAAATTATAGAATTTAAATCCTTGAGTGGCTTAAAGAAACAATGTATGGGGTGCCGTTTGTGCCAAAATTGAGTGTGATTTTTCGGAAGTATTTTTTGTCGATTTACCTAAAATTGTGCAAATTGTACGCGATTTAGTAAATGGCACACTGCGATTTAGTAAATGGGATGCTGCGATTTAGTAAATGGGATGCTATGATTTACGTAGTAAATGGGATGCTGCAATTTAGTAAATGGGATGCTGCGATTTAGTAAATGGGACGCTGCGATTTAGTAAATGTTAAGGACGCAATTTAGCTTTTGCATGTGATAGCGGAGTTTAAAACTCTATAATCGATAACGCGTTATCGATATACGTAGGTACATACGTTTTCCGGTTGCAAATGCGAAAGTTGAAAGGTTGCATTATTTAGATATCAACTTGATGTGCATGATGGCATCTGGAAGCAATAATGTCGGTCGTCCTCGTTTGCAAGTTAATGTGGAAGAAGTAACTGAAATTTAGCTGCTACCTTTCATTAGCTGCTGCTACCTTTCAAGTAGCTACTACCTTTCATTTCACATGTACTTTACCTTATACCCGAGTATCGATATCGATTGATTGAGTATAGGGTTTACTTGAGTTAGCAATAGCTATAAATCACGTACTTCCCATTTGCTAAATCGCAGCGTCCCATTTACTAAATCGCGTCCTTACCATTTACTAAATCGCAGCATCCCATTTACTAAATCGCAGCGTCCCATTTACTAAATCACGTACAATTTGCACAATTTTAGGTAAATCGACAAAAAATACTTCCAAAAAATCACACTCAATTTTGGCACAAATGGCACCCCATAACAATGTGATGATCAGTGAAGAATGAACCGTGAAAATCCTTTCAGAATTGCCTTCCACAAAATACAAGTCCCTCAATACACTGTATTACTCCTCAATATTACTCCGTTTGTATACGTATGGTATCTGGCTGGGAATAATCTTGCTAAATGTCATGTACATAAATAAGTAATAGACACATACGTACGTACGTACGTAATGAGGATGAGACAATTGATAACTGGTGCGTATCATTGTAACTTAAGTAGAGGAGCTATGTAATGTATGTACATGCATACCGTATAGCGGGTTATTTTCGAGGGGGAAAATTTTCACGAATGCCCAGTATTGCCATTATTCACGGGAAAAATTTTCACGAATGCATGGCTGTTACTAACACTGCTACACTTACTTCAGCAATTTCACAGGGAAAATTTTCACGAATTAAGCTCAATTCGCGAAATTCGTGAAAATTTTCCCCCTCGAAAATAACCCGCTATACAGTATATTACAACAAAATTCTTAGTGCTCTACATCCTTACGTGAACATTGTTATCAGCTGGAATCTATTATTTGGTATCAATGGTGCATTTACGTCATACAAGCAATACATTAGTTTTGGTATTCATAAACTTGTTTACTACTGTGTAAGGTTTAAGCAAGTACATGGTTATGAAAAGGGCTGGCCTCTATGTGTAAAGACTGCAGACTGACTATGCACCTAAACTATTGGTATATGTATTTCTTATCCACAGGGCTCACTGAGGGTAATAATACTAACGAAACATGTAGGCCATTGTCCAGATCTGATTATATCCACCTGGTGTGGACCACTTGTGCTGAGTTTCCAGGTCAGCTCCTCCCCTTAATCTAACCTATAGAAATGGTGATGTATAACTTATCCTCAGGAACAATATGGATCATTGTACTGTTACTGGTTATTGGGAGGAAGAAGTCGATGGCATTGACGACAGCAGCAACCGCCGTATGTTATGGACTGTTATTCCTCTGTCTGGGCAAGTGAGTGTTCAAATAGAGTGTTTAAACAACCAAGCCCTTGCGGAGTATAAGAGATACATATGTAATAAATTATGTATTTTCTCATTGTTTGTTTCTTCACAGAACTGTACTGACTGTGTTTCTGTTTGGCATCCGTGGATTTGCTACTGGTTTCTTCCAAGCAATATATCTTTATACCCCTGAGGTACGTACGTACGTATGTATGTACATGCATACATATTACGTACGTAGGTTATATAACTGAACTTTTATGGATGTACTAACTGAATGATAGTTATTGTATATAATTATATGTACTGCTCAGGTCTATCCCACATCGGTTAGAGGTTTCGGCATGTCACTGTGTTCAAGTTTCAGTCGTATTGGAGCAATGCTTGCTCCATATCTTGCCCAGGTATGGACTCATTATAAGCAACGCATACAAATAAATATTAATATCTTAAGTTTTAACTGTCTTGTACTCCAGTGCTTTTGTGATTTGTGATGAAGTAAAAAGTAGTAGAACTTGTGTAGTCAGCTTTTAAGGTTTCATTTTAGATGCTGGTCGCATACGTACATGTATGTTGCTATGACTGTTGGTTCTCTTACAGACATTACTGGCCTACAATACCATAGGGACTATCAGTTTGTTTGTAGTGTTCTCAGTGTTAGCATCAGTGGCAGCATTGTTGTTACCCATAGAGACCAGAGGAAGAGCAATGAAGGTTATTTAACTACTAAACTATTTGTCCCATTGTGCTATTGCTCTTTTAACAGGATTCAGGTGGATGACAATATGAAGAATTATAAACCAATAGTTATATGCATGAATTAAATTTAATGATGTAATGTTTTGACTTACGTAGCTACTTTTTATATAATGAATGTTTTCTACTACCGTATAGCGCAAAATTTTGACGGTGGAAATCTTTGGCAAATTGTATCAGCCTTACATGCAAACAGTTATTGGAAGAAAACTTTGAATGGTAAAATTTGACGAGTTGCTAAAAATTTGTCAATATTTTCTCCCGTCAAAATTTGTGCCGTACAGTACTGACTGGATGTACACATTTTAGTGTAGTGTTATTGGGGTGAGCCTTAGCAAGCCCCACCATATGGGATCAACAGTGAAATCTGTCTTCTTGCTTGCTTGCTTGCACACTTGCTTGATACATCAAAATCCCTTTATATGGCTGAAAGCCGTTTAAGTGCAAATCAACATTACATCAAACATTACAAGCATTACATAAAACAGGTGGAGTAACCATAGGCATGTATATACCATTCAAGTGCTAACCATAATTTATTAACCACAATGTGTGAATACAACTTTCTAATCAAAGCCTAGCGTTACGTACATCTATGTGTGCATATAGCTAACACTGCACAATTAAGACAAGCCTAGCTAGGGCTGTATGATGTACATATATGCCTGTAGCTATCTCGATCATATTCATGATGCAGAGTAGGCCTGAGCCAATTGTGTTTTTAGAATTACCTATTATGCTTTTTTGAGCATAATTCCCAAAACAAGCCTATTAGCTATGCTCAAAATTATGCTCCCTGATTCCTGAAGATTAGCTAGCTAGGTACATTATCAAATTCTCTATGCATTAATCAAATCTTGCTAAAAGTAAAAGAATGTGACAAAACATAATATATACAGTAGGTACATACATAAAGCTATAAAATTGTACACTGCATAGCTTTAAACATAATAAACTGTTAAAGGTTACGTTTATAAAGCTTACAGCTCTTTTAGAAGGTTTTGCACCTTTACATTTCCGCTTCCCAACTGGCGGGTTGCAGTGAACGGTGAGTGAACTCTCCTTTTCCTACTTAATTCAGAGCGTTTAGGAGTTTGCAAACACTCTAGCAACGATTTAGCGACAGTTCCTGAGCGTGTCAGTGGAGTTCGAACTGAGGCTGGAACCTGATTCGTCAACTTCTACTCGTCGTATATCCTCGGATCATACATCGCTAATATCACTGCCACTCTCCTCAGAAGAACTGTTCACTGTTCAATGCATCTACGATGTCACAACGTGTTCAGTACTATACTCGCTCACGTGCAAATTACATTAATTTTAATTAACTATGCGGCCACTAGGCGCAATGCGCAATCAGCATAATTGGCGCAGGCCTAATGCAGAGAAAATCGTATCAGCACATCACCTTTAACCAGTAACCACCCACGCGCTCCGAGCTAAAAACACGTGTTTGTGGTAATGACGTATTAAATTCCTTGTAGTGTAGCTCCGCCTATTATGATATTGGAAGAAAAATGGCGTCGCAAGATATCAGCGATCAGTTGAAGAATCTTACTTTGGAAGATGTCATTCCTCTCAACAAAGAGTTAGGACGAGGCGCTTATGGGAAAGTGTTCACTGTAAAGTATCTAGGGCTACCTTGTGCCGCCAAAGAGATCCACTCCCTCCTTATTGATGGAGTCAATCCGGAAGAAAAGAAAGCGATCAAAGATGGTTTTATACGAGAATGCTACCACTCTAGTTTGATACGCCATCCGAACATTGTTCAATTTATGGGCGTCTACTACGCCAAGCAGTCTGATCTCGAGTCTGATCCAAGAACGGACCTTCCTATTATGGTGATGGAATTGATGGATGCGAGCCTTACTTCCTTTGTAAAGGATAACCAGTCAAAGATCACTATGGAAACAAAAGTAACTATCATACACGATGTGTCACTTGGTTTGAGCTATCTTCACGGTCGTCGTCCTTCCGTAATTCATCGTGATCTCTCATCAAATAATGTCTTGCTTAGTAAAGGGCACCTTGTAGCAAAGATCAGTGATCTGGGTACGGCTAAGATGATAAGAGCTGACAGCAAGCAGACCAAGAGCAGGTTGACAACAGCTCCGGGTACTCTGCATTTTATGCCTCCAGAGGCCCTAGATGAGGAAGACCAGATTTACGGTACTCCAGTAGATGTGTTTTCTTTTGCTGGAGTAGCTCTTCATCTCTTCAGTGAGGAATGGCCAACTCCAACGAGTCAAGTGAAGAAGGATCCGAAGACCAAGAAGTTGATGGCCCTTACTGAAGCAGAGCGACGTCAACAGTACCTGGACAAGTTGAGAGGAGGAGCTGGTGTGCTGAAAGAAATGGTGGAAAGATGTTTAGAGAATGATCCTGATGACCGTCCTTCAATAAAAGAAGTGGTTGAAATCATTGAATCATTCAAGGTGTGTTTACCTTTAAGTATGGTAGTAGCTATACTCAATAGTAGGGATCGACACAAAAACATGGCGTCCAATTTTTTTTACACATGCCTGATGCCTCACAATACACACTTTACCTGAAAAACAAATCGAAATGCATCGGCATCACTATAAAAATACTGTACCTTCATTATAAACTCTGTGAAAATCCTAACAATACAAGCTGTAGAGAATTTTAATTTTTTTCGTCTGGCTGCCGGCTAGCCAATAGTGCATGATTTAGCTATATTAGAGCTTGCTAGCTACCAGCTGCATATGTAGCTACATATCTACAGCTAGGATATAGCTAGATAGTGAATATAGTGGTATACTATTAGGGCCTGCAACATGCATATCAAAACATGAAAAATCAACTGTAGGATTCATTATGTTATGCTATGGATAGTTAAAACAATTATAGCTAGCTACGTACCATTAAAATCCATTCACATTTTTGTGAAAATGTGTAGCCATATAATTATTCCAAGTGTTATGCTATTAATGTTTAAGCCATTTTTTCAATAGGAGACACCTCCTCTGGCGGAAGCTTTAGAAAGTGGTCGCTATCACATCAAGTGGACAAGCTGTTCTAACTTACCTACTCCAATGTACTGTGCTTCAATTGCTATCTCTGGTAACAGTGTTTATGCCCTTGGTCAGGGTCCTGATGAAGACAGTCATCATCAAGTATTTTGGTATAATCTTGTAATCAACCAGTGGGATAAGCTACCACCAACAGAACATCGTCATGGTATCCTTCATATCGTTGATCAAAAACTGACCATCTTTGGTGGAACTGATCCAGTCACACTAGAATGTCACAATAAAGTGTCCACATATGACAAGAATACTAACGGCTGGTATAAATGTTATCCTGACATGATACATAACAGACACATGCCTGGAGTAGTAACATACAAAGACTATGTAATTGTTATGGGAGGAAACACCAATCCACACACCTTCCTTGACAGTATTGAAGTAATGAACTATAATAATCCACTACAGTGGAAAGAAGTTACTGTTCATTTACCAGTTCCAATGTGGGGCATTACGCCCACTATCTCTGGAGATTACATTACTATAGTGGGATATACACAGGGTGGAAGTCATTATACCACACATTATCAGATACCTGTAGAAGAGATAATATCATCATTGGACCAGCCACTCTCCACTGGTGCAGTAACTAGACAATGGAAGAAGCTGTCATCTCCTACACACTGGGTCACTGCTACTGTTCCCTACTCCAACCCTCCCGTGATCATTGGTGGTGATGTTAAAGGTGTTCCTACATCTGATGTCTCTCTGTATGACTCATCCAATAATTCATGGAGGAAAGTCGATTCCCTGACAAGTGCCAGAATTGATCCAGGAGTATCTTTAATAAATAACAATGCTATAATTGTTATTGGAGGAAATACTAAAGGAGGTGTTGAAGCAGCCAGGGCATCTTCCCTCACTACAGTAGAGATTGGTAACATTGTACCCAACCAGTAGTAACTATATACTGAACTATAGCTAGCTACTATTGTAGGTATTTAGATGATGAAAGTATTTACACTTGTTATCATAAAAGAGAGATTTATGATATTTGGGATATATTACTGCATGTTAACATTGTAGTTATCTACTGTACTCTATAGTATACTAATATTTATTGTTTGCTGATATGTTGTATTCATTTATTATTGTGCATTTTTTATTTATAATATATATAATTGCATATTAGACTATGACTACCAAGATGTTACCATATCACTTGTGACGGCATAAGTACAGTGTAGATACTGAAACATCTGCTCAATACAGTATAACAATATACGTAGCTGCATAGCTTAACTACACCACACAATCAAGTTTATGGGATACAGCCACAAAGGATTGTACAGAAGGCCAAGCCTCTTCAATGGCATGCATACTCTCCCAACCCTATTCAGAAAACGGGACAAATGCTACAACATACACCAGAAAAATATAATGTCACTTGTGGGGATTGCATATTATAGCCAATAATATAATTTAGCTATATTAGTGCTTGCTGTATACGTAGCTACATATCTACAGCTAGGATATAGCTAGATAGTGAATAGTGGTATACTATTAAGGCCTGCAACATGCATATCAAAACATGAAAAATCAACTGTAGGATTCATTATGTTATGCTATGGATAGTTAAAACAATTATAGCTACCATTAAAATCTATTCACATTTTTGTGAAAATGTGAAGCCATACACTCCAAGTGTTATGCTATTAATATTTAAGCCATTTTTTCAATAGGAGACACCTCCTCTGGCAGAAGCTTTAGAAAGTAATCACTATCACATCGAGTGGACAAGCTGTTCTAACTTACCTACTCCAATGTACAGTACAATGCTTCAATTGCTATCTCTGGTAACAGTGTTTATGCCCTTGGTCAGGGTCGTGATGAAGACAGTCATCATCAAGTATTTTGATATAGCTAATCTTGTAATCAACCAGTGGGATAAGCTACCACCAACAGAACATCGTCATGATATCCTTGATCAAAAACTGATCATCTTTGGTGGAACTGATCCAGGCCAGTCACACTAGAATGTCACAATAAAGTGTCTACATATGACAAGAATACTAACGACTGGTATAAATGTTATCCTGACATGATACATAACAGACACATGCCTGGAGTAGTAACATACAAAGACTATGTAATTGTCATGGGAGGAAACATCGGTCCACACACCTTCCATGACAGTATTGAAGTAATAAACTATAATAATCCACTACAGTGGAAAGAAGTTTCTGTTCATTTACCAGTTCCAATGTGGGGCATTACGCCCACTATCTCTGGAGATTACATTACTATAGTGGGATACTCCAGTGACCTCACATACACTGAAACCTACCAAATAAAAACACAAGAGATAATATCATCATTGGACCAGCCACTCTCCACTGGTGCAGTAACTAGTCAATGGAAGGAGCTGTCATCTATTGTATTTTATGAGACTGCTACTGTTCCCTACTCAAACCCTCCTGTGATCATTGGTGGTCGCAGTCATGCTAGCCAAGGTGCTGTTCCTACATCTGATGTCTCTCTGCATGACTCATCCAAGAATTCCTAGAAGAAGGTTGATTCCCTCACAAGTGCCAGAAGTAATGCTGCAGTAGCTGTACTAAACAGTAACAGTATAATTATTATAGGAGGGGCCAGTGGTGGTGAAGGTGTTGAAGCAAACAAGACATCTTCCCTTGCTACAGTAGAGATTGGTAACATTGCACCCAACCAGTAGCTATAGTAACTATAATTATAATTATGTACGTAGCTACGTATATAGCTACGTAGTTACTCAGTAGCTATTACAAAGTGCTTGTTGTTTTAAATGTTGAAATTGTAGCTTTGTTCATATACAATAGAATAAATTACAACATAGACAATAGCTAGCTATATGGCTATATGAATAATACTGATGGTCACTGTTCACCTTCTAGCATATTTAGCTTATTAGTATTACCTCTCCTTGGGGTTCCACAGTGATCACTGTACTAATGGCTGGTTGGATTATCGTCACAATCAAAACTAGGGCTACGTCTATTATGCTCTGAAAATTGCCTATCATGCTTTTTGGAATTGCTCCAATTTTGTACCTCAGGCTATAAGGCTTATTCCAAATGACGTCATCACATTATGCTTGTTGGGGGACTCTAATATTTTCGAGTATTGTGATCAATGGAGGCTTGTAGTGAATAGTCATTGTTCGCCATTTGAAATGAGTAAAGCTCGCCAAAAACCAATATGGTAATAAGGTAAGCCGTGGCTATATTATACATGATAAAAGCAGACATCTTATTTTTCAGCCTGAAAAGTTGTCAAAACACTTAAATATATTTGGCAGTACTTTCTATCGCCATAACTGTGTTAAATTTTGTTTATCTTCTTTCTGGATCGTGAAAAATCTAATGCAAAATATCTCTCCCATATGTTTCAATACTCGAAAATATTAGAGTCCCCCAACAAGCATAATGTGATGACGTCATTTGGAATAAGGCTCATTATGCTAGATTTTATCATAGATAGTATATTCTTCGTACCCGGGGTACGAAGAATATACTATCTATGATTTTATGCTACTCCACAATCAATTAATAATACACAGCTTTCTATAAAGCTCACTTGTTTATGAACCTCCAGTTACCTCTACGTACAGCATAAATTCTGATCTGCCACATGCCAGTGGTATAAGAGCTTTCAACAAAATTATTATAATTAATTCTAGAGGTGCCTAACACATAACCACTATGGTGTGGTCTATTTTTCGGACCGGACCACGCGGACCGGACCAAAAGGCTAAAAGTCGGACCGGACGGACCAAACTTATTAGCTCGCGTGAGTTCCCTTTCTAAATTGTAGGAAACTTATTACTGAGCTCGCGTGAGTTCCCTGTCTAAATTGTAGAAGTAAAAGGCAAAGTACTTGCACAGAGCATCGATCGTCGGGTAGGGTGGAGTTGAAAAGTCTTGTAAAAGACGACCGGCTGTAATGTTGAAGACAGGTATGCCTGGTGAAGGTGAGCAATAACTGGAATTTTAATTAGTGGATTTCTTCATAGATCACTTTTTCGTAATATCTAGCCGTGATGCTGTTACAGCTTTACTGAGATAATGTATGGCAAGATACTGGGTATTATTCTGTGACAAATGTTCAAAATGATTGGACATCCATTTGTTTCGCGACTTAATCATTGTTTTGAATATTGTATAAAGCCCACTGAACTTGTTTTAATTGCTAATGGTAAGTGTTATCTTTTTATTGTTTGTATTGTTAAATTAATTTTGTTTTTCCCAGGGTTTCTTTCAGGATTTAGCCAAGGGGGGTCAAAAAGAGGTATAACGGGATGTGGGGGGGGGGGGGGGGCAATGTGGTATGATCCTCCTGGAAACAAACTAGGGGATCCAGGAATATACTCTGTGATCAGGAGCAACGGCGGAGGAACCTATTCAGAACTGGGGGGGGGGCTATTTAAATTCTCTGGACACATTTGTATGGAGAAAATCACAATCCTATGGAGTGATACTAAAAATAGGGGGGGCCTCAGCCCCCTAGCCCCCCCTTTTCGCCGCCTATGACCAGGAGCAAATAGTTAAGTGGGGCCTTATTGTATAACAAGCTAAGTGATTGTATGTGTTATTGTGCAAAGCACAATCAGCATGCTAATGCTAGGGGCATGCCCCCCAGAAAAAATTTGAAAAGTAGATCCTCTGAGATTGAATCTGAGGGCATTTCAGAGTCAAAATATTATATAATGTAGAGTCAAAATAACTGTGAAATCAAGGGTCATCGCTAACTGTAACATCATTATGGCATGCAGAACATGGGCGTTACTAAAGGAGAAACACTTGAATTGATTCACTGTCAGAACAAAATTCCCAAGGGGGGCGAATGCTCCCCTGAAAGAAACCCTGCTCCCTAATAGATAAATGACTTGTATAACACATTAACAAGGGGGTGAAGCACCCATACACTATGTACACACTTGTACCTTCAACCACAGTCGAACTTCAAAATCAGTTTTGACCCTTGACCTAGTAGTATTTTCTTGACTTTTGAGCATATTACAATCATGATTGTGGGTTTCAGTTGATATTTTGGCTTGAACATCAAGGACTGAAAGGATCATGACTTGACCGCATGCAGAATTTATTCTTGACCCTTAACTTGTGTTTTGGCTGCAGTCGCAGGTATCAGTACACAGCCTATGGGCACTTCACCCCCTTGAATAATTATAGAAATTAATATTAATACATGATGTACCTAAAGTGGTTCAACAATACAGTATCAAATTTTCAACTTCACACAATCTGATTAAAACCAGATAAATATATCAACATGCACCACTACTGATTTTATGACTCTGAGTCTGAACTAAATATGTCAAAGTTTCCTTGGCATTTTTCACATAGCCATTTGGCATCTTTTTTCAATTGTTTAATACTCAAAATTGAAAGATTTACACGTGTTTTATGGTAGCACTCTTTGCATGTATAACACTGAATCATCTGACTATCATCAGATTTTCTGTATTTGGATGGTACATGAGAATATTCTCCTACATAAGGTAATCTGCATTTGCAATAAATACTCATTTTCTCAGTGAGGTAACCCAATTCACGTTTAAGTTGGAAACTTCTCCATTTTTTGTTGCCTTAAGTTGTCTATCAAGTGCATTCTTAGTTTGTATGGTTTATCAAACTTTTTCTGTGAAGGATCTTCTCCATAGCAAAGGTCCGTAGCAAAAGCAATTGCATATATGCCACAGTCTAAAGAGTTTTCTTGAATTTGTGCTTGGCCCATTTTTAAAGTTATTTCATGGGATTTGCTATGCATTATTGACGCAATCTGCTTTTTTGTGAAATATGTTACAGAATGAAACATGCTGTCATGGGTTTTGACATCCTGTTCTGATTCTATGGACATGGTAACCCAGTGATCAGATCCCATAAGGAAGATTTGAATGTAACTGTAACCAGCTAATAATACAATGGAATTTACAGGAGGGAAGCTCAGGCTTTGTCCCAAAACTGGAGTATAAAGTCCCTGACTATCTGGAAACTGCTGACATAATAATCGACAAGCTGCTGAAATATGCTCATCACTGAGTTCGCCTCCTTGCCTTATGGTACTGTAAAGTTTGTCAAATCTTATTGATGATGTGGATGTATTGGTTTCTAACTTGTCTTTGGTAATTAATTTCCTTTTACGACCTCTTGTAACTAAAGGGTTGCTGGTAGGTAACTTCTTAGATCCATTTTGAAACCATCGATACTGGTCTGCCTTCTTGTCATCTGCAATAAAATTATAGAGTATCAAAACTCTCGTGTGGCCAATCACAGGGTATCTGGGAGGGTTCACAGTGTTCACACAGTTTTAACACTTACAAATTATTGATTTATTCCGAGGGGTCCGCAACAAGCTTGAAATCTCGTAGGTCATTGCTGAAATCTTTGATATCTTGAAATCTGAAATCTTTGAAACTTACAAATTTAACCGGATATTTTCGGAAATGATCACGTGAGGCACTCATAATTTCACACGTGCAAGGCCACAAGTACGGTCACACTAGACGATCGAACGAAATCTCATGAAATCTTTAAATCTTGATCTTGAAATCTCTTGAAATCCCACTTGAAATCTTGAAATCTTACTTGGAATCTAAAGATTTCGAAATCTGGTGGTGATTTTTGCTTGGTTGCGGACCCCCCGATTTATTCAAAGCTTTAAAAACCTAATGTGCTTGAACTTTAATCTAAAAAGTCAATCAACACCCATGCAATAAAGTCTAGCCTGTTGGCCTTGGTAAGAGTGAGCACTGTGAACCCTCCCAAAGCCTTTTTTATAGCTATAACCTCTAATCTATAAGTGCCCTGCGTGAAATAGGGTCTCCATGGCCACTATAGGCACAGAATTAGCCATGCACGTATACATACATCTGCATGGCACTACCATGCAGATCACTGGATCTTATAGCTACTTATGCAGAGCTAATCAGTCAAGGGTCAGGGACTTTACCACCGATCTGACCAAGTGCATGCTTATACCGTACAAGATGGCTATATAGCTAGTCCTGTAGTTAATGCTTGCAGATTAAACTTACTGCATGGTGTTACGCTTGTCATCTGGACAAAAAAGATAAGCCTCTCCAACTTTCGGTAAGCAGGGTGGAACTGCAATTGTTTTTTCTTCAACTTCACTAGTAAGTAATGCTGCAGCTTCTTCGGGAGTAAAATCGTCTGATTTAGTGGCAATAATAGGTAAAACAGCTTCGTTATTTGACGAAGAGCAAGACTGATTTGCTTCGCTGTCCATCGTACCATAATTGAAGGACACTCGACACGTGTAGCTTAGCAAGCGATAGCAGGTGCATGTTACATCTGTACCACATGTGAACCGGAATGACATATGCGCGTGCGCCAATAAATTTGGTCCGTCCGGTCCGACTTTTAGCCCTTTGGTCCGCATGGTCCGGTCCGAAAAATAGACCACACCAGCGACTATGAAGGAGGAGTTGTAGAAGCGTATTATCTATGGTAGAAGCTATGCCTTGTGAATTGAATGGCAGTGTGGGTGAGTGTATTTTAGACTGTATAAATGGCACAAGTAGGTTTTAATTATGTAGTTTGCGCCCCGCGCCATAAATTTTACCTATTATGCTGGCATTATGCTTGATGCTTACGCAGGCCTACTCGCTCGCCTTTGAATTTTTAGAAACTACAACCCACAATCGAACTAAAAGTCACACATTCTGCCACGATGGATCAGTTAACTACGAGGTTAACTACGCTAAAGCTGAATGTCGATAAACTGTTAGAGCTTAGTAAGCACAGAATGAAAGACTTGCTGATATACAGAGGAAATTGGAGCTTACATCGGCCAGCTTTACTTCATTAGCTAACAGAGTGGATCGCACAGAAGAGGAAAGTTCCAGGGAAAATTCTAGGGAAACTTCTACCTCAGGAAGCATACAAGTTCCTAGCGAACTGATATCGGTAAGCGTCGCTTCATTGGAGAAGAGGTTGGAACATATCGAAGAAAACTCCACTCGAGATGCTACCTCAGTGCCGGCTCGTACAGAAAGAATAAAAGTTCCCAAAGAACTATATATTGGTGATTAATTACATAATTCATATTTTTGCGTATTGACCATAGTTATTTGCATATATTATCATAAATAATTGTATCAGTGTGTCATTATATTATTATGTGGAGCAACTTTACACGCCAGCAAGGATATTTAATTCATAGCTTGCCAAATTATTATATTGTTAGTCTTGTGAACCAGGCCCTATTCCTTGGGGTGGTGCTTATCGATTGGAGATTATAAGTGCCCCCTCGGAAAGGTGAGATGAAAACCTAGAAAGGACTGCCCCCTTTCATATATAAGTGCCCCCTTTCCGAGGGGGCGCTTATAATCTCCAATCAATAAGCGCCACCCCGAGTGGTCCACGAGACTTATATTGTATGACCAGTGCATGTATGAATTTCATAACTAACCCGGCATCATGTTAACCTTCTCATTGTGCTCTTTACCATAACATATATTTATGAATATCTCTATCTGGGTATAGTGGGTTATTGTTGCAAGGTCCAAATGTCTGCAAAATTTGCAAACACCATTTGGATTTGCAAAAATCCCTGATGGTTGCTAAAGATCTTAATGTTTTTGTGTTCAATATTTTTAATTTTTTATCGTAAAAAATCTTTGATGCTTTGACATAATGTCTATTTTAAACTACGTATTTTAAATGTACTTTTCCTTTCGTAGATTATGCAATATGTTACATGGTGGCCACAAATCATGGTTTCCATGGTAAAATTTGACGGCGAAATTGATGCCATGGTGATAAAACTAGGTTTTGTTGCACACGTGATACAGAAAATATGGAAATCCAAAAGCCTTCGCAAATATTTCAATAGCAAATATTTCTTCTGGGAGAGATTTTTACAGCATCGCAAATATTTGGACCTCACAACAGTAACCCACTATACGGTACATATACTTTGTATTGTATTTTGATACACATGCTCTTTTGTTCCTACAATCCCACAGGCAAATATTAAGGAAATTCATAAATCAGCTGAAATGAAATTCAGAGGAGACGATAAGTTAGTAAGACTCTTAATAATCTGTTGTGCATAAATGATTATGTGTATTCTATAGCTTTCATACACCGCACAACAAAATGGTGGCTGAAATTCTAGAGCATCAACTTCAGGAAATGTTTGAAGATAAATACAACTACCGACAGATACACAGTTAGTCTACTGTATTTGATGGACAAAAAATATTGATGGATAGCTATACTCTTCATTAAGAAATTTGATGGGGAAAGCATTGATGGATAGCATCTTAGGCCACCTGTATTAACTACAGTGTGTACTACTGTAGCTTAGTGTCAAATTTGTTAATAATTAAATGCAATTTTAAAATTTCACTGAACCTGTGCACATCAGGATCTGCAATACACATCAATACAGAAATGTATCAATGAGTATCCTGTGCTACATACATGAATATCGAAATATCAAAATATCTGAGTGGTACATATGCTATGTTGTTAATTATATTTTGTGTGTTTAAAGTAGGAGGTAAACACTTTATGCGTACTTGTCAGACAAGTAAGTACTAACATACGTACCTGTGTGAAGTGTACGTAATTATGTAAAACTTATCTTGTGGGTTGATTGATTTTAAGGCATATGTAAATATAATGACATATTTTTTTCTCACGGTTAAAGGTATTGTGGTACAGTGTTGTATGAGCAACTTAACTATGGTGATGTGTGATACTTTCATTTTATACTGGAAGGCTTTGTTTTATAAACCATATGCTTAAGTAGGCAAGCATTAGTACTTGTGTTTGAAGTGGCTTTTTCGAGCTTAAAATGTACTGTATCGCAGACCACTAGAGTACACATGTGCATATTGGTGACTGGCTATGCAAAAACCCACCATGTTCTAGAGCTGTGAAAAATAACCTAATAACCGGTTAACCGATCAGTTACTTTTAAAAATTCAGTTATCAGTTATTTTTTCCATAACCGGATAACTGGTTTTTAATATTTTCATGCAAAAAATGAATAGCACATGCTCCTATTTCTTGTGTTAACACATTAATATCAGGATATAACTGTAGATAAAGCAGCATGGTTAATATTGTTGCAATTTTAACAACAGTTTCATGCACTTATATGCGTAAGTATGTACTGTATGCATAAATTATGCATTAAGTAAGATGTTTTTTCAGCAAATTCATACTCCTCCAGTTAACCGGTTAACCAGCAGTTCATTTTGCTCAGTAACTGGTTACGATTAGCTGGCCAGTTTCACAGCTCTACCATGTTCTCATGCAAATTTTTACTCATTTTTTAAAACTTCAATATGTCATAACTCTTTTGTGTTTCTTATAATTTTCTAGAAATTTGCCTATTTGTTGTCAAGTTATTTAACTACATTTTATTATAAAATTGATGAAACTAACTGGAATTTACAGCTGTTTTATGGTGCAGTGAGGTTATGTAAAATATGCGGACATAGATTTCGCAGTGCCAGTCTCATTATTTGTGTAGTACAATTAATGTTTTGACGGGGAAAATATTACCTGTAGGAGCTGTTCATAGATACTATGAATCCAGATGCAGAAGAGTCAATGATAGTAGGCCAGAGAGATGGGCCCAGGTAACAAGGAATAAGGAAAATGCACGGAAGTTTGCTAGGAAAAGATGGGTATGCTATAGAGCTATAAGATGCAATGTCATGTATATAATTATGCAGAAATTTTTGAGGAACATAAAATTGTGTATTTTGCTGAGTGCAAAATTTTACTCCTTGAATAAAAGCAGTGGCTTAAGGAAACAATGTATTCAAGTAATTCAACTAATTCAACTTGATCAGCAAACAATACCGTATAGCATAAATATTGACAGATTGTCCAATTTTTATATTTGACAAAAAATATTGACAAAAGTTGCTTCAAGCCTCCATTTCTATTTAATGTGCAATGCAAGCAAAAGTATGGCAGCGCCATGTTCTGTAGGATTTCTGAAGAAAAATATTTTGACGAATGGACAAATTTTAGTCAAATTCATCAATTTTTTACCATCAAAATTTTATGCTACTACGGTAAGCCGTAAACATTTTCAGATTTGCCTTCTAAATCCATCAAAAATGAAAATTTCCATGCAAATAGTACGTATAGTGATATATACAATCTAATTGGGGCAATAATGTAAAAGCTACGTACCTATACGTGTGTTTTAATAAAATTGTATATACATGCATATGTATTGTCAACATGAAGTCAGAATTTTTGTGACACTTGGAATTCATACATACGTACCTCATTGAGCTTAACTTAATCTTTTTAGGCAACAACCAACCTAATTATATAGAACTCACGCCATTTCATCAATCTTTCCTCTTTTGTAATTCAAATAATAATCATAATTCCAAGTGTCATATAAAGCAACTGAAAAGTGGTAGGATTGTTTGTGTGAATGGTTTTTAATAGCCTGGGGGGATGGACACACACGCACATGCATACGTGCATACCAACTTCCCAGACAAAAGCAATTTAAGAAACCAGGCATGCGCTTGGTTTAACAAGTCCCCAGATATGAATTTAGATTGGTCGATGGTACGTATGTAGGTCAAAACGTTTAAGTTATAAGCTGTAGAGAATCGATGTATGGTAGTTGGCTTATTTATATGTGTATATCCTATGGCAGTGTACGAAATAACAGTCTGACAAAGGACATTTTCCAGAGAAATACGCTATTTGTCAAGGCAATTTTAAAATTGTACAGAAATGATGTCAGGAGAAATTTTAGTAAACAATAGAAGCAAAGCCTACTGTAAAACTATTGTAATTTGCAACATACATATTGTCTGGACAAATCTACACATTTCCATGCAAATTTTATAACCTTCCGACAGTGTGTCACCTTGTACTACAAAAATTATTTTACACATTGTATGGACATGTAGGTTCACAAACATAGGAGAAATTATTTGAAAAAGTGAATTTAAATATTGGCAGTGTGTTCCCATAGAGGTAATGAGCTCTGAAGAAGAAATTCCAGATGGGATCATTTACACACACAAGCCTCCTTGGCGATCCAATGATATAATATAAGTATGTATATTCAACAGAGCATGAAATGACAGTCACCTGAACACTGTTGAGGTTGACTTGTATAGAATCCTGTTTTGACCTGTCAAGTGTACTGCTAATACCATAGAACGGGGCAATTTTGATGTTAAAATATAATTTAAATATTTTGTTTTAAGAATGAAAATTTAAAACTTAAATCATTAATATTATTTCTGTGAAAACGAGGCTTCTCATTGATTTTTTGAAATATCCAGCCTCACACACAACAGCCTTTCAAATGTGTATTTATAAAAATATTCTGCATGGGAATGGGAAGCAGCCATTTAGCACAACACCAATGCCATGTCCCACTATACCACTACACAAGCATACATAGTTATTTCTATTTCATCTCGTATTCATTCATTTTATCCCAATCAAATACACAGTACTTTCATTAATTTGTGAATTGTCTAATTTTTGTTTCATTGGAGCAAATTATTTTAACAAAAAATTAAAATTTAACGGCACAATTCTATGGTATTTTGGGTCCAAACAAACTTCATCCTGTGCTGACATGTGTCTGAGCACTATTCACTTTTTATTTCATGCTCTTTATTGTAATATCAAAGATATATACGTATATAGCTACAAATAATGACTTTATACGTGTGCATGTATACCCATAGCTCTTGATGCCTTGATCAGAAAACTGGATCAAAGGATCAAGAAGAAAAAGCCTACAAAAACAGTCAAGTCAGTCAGAGATCCTGTGTATTGTCCTACTCCCAATGGACTGAAGAAATGGATGATTAATCCTTCTAATGAAATAATGTGTGAGTATTGTATGTATGAATGTAGTATATGCTTTATAAGTTATCCGGCATGAGTTTATTTGTTTTAATTTTACAGTGGACAGCCAACAAGAACAAGAAAGTGCTGGTACGTAAGTTATGCATAAATAGTGTAGCTACATATGCATGTACTGATTACTGTATGAATGTATGTATGTACGGATGTAAATCACATACACACATAAATACATACATACAATCAGTATGTGCAAGTATATTTATTGTACATACAGGCAAGCAAGTAATAGAAGAAGCATCGAGTAGCAATATGGATTAAGATGGAACAACATGCATGCGAAGTGTGTACTCTCAGGTTACATGTTTTATAGCTACATATTAACACACACGCACATTTGTCATTTATATAGTGAACCATTGCTCTACTTCATCATCTACTTCGCAAGGTATATAAATGTATAAAGTTAATGCAGTATCTTTGTAAATTTCTTTATATCCAGCAAATCCAAGATGCAATTCATGGGAAGCAAATTTTCAAGGTGAAGAACTAGCTAGATTATCTTAAGATGAATGATTGCTTGCACAACACAGATTTCTCAGATATTGCTATGGAATTGGAAGGTAAATGTTCATGGCTTCACGCACACATGCACACGTGCACACCGTTTAGTGGCACAGTCGCCCTGGACAGACAAACAGACACGCACACGCACACACAGTTACACATACACATAACACACTGGTGATGTGTGATACATATTGATGTATCGAAATATCTATATGTATCGTGATACAATACAGCTACGTATGTTAGTGTATCAATCTTTTCAGTTTTGTGCAATTTAGCAGTGTAAGTAGTTTGTTTACCTATTTTATAGACTGGTTTCAGCTTGTTTTCTAACAATGCAGTGGATCAATAGCTTATACCGAAGTGTACAAATTATTGGCCGCCCATGTAGTCATTTAAAACATTAAGTTTATCATAAAGACTAGATGTATTACGATACTGTATCGTACTGTGACTACACATCATTTAGATAGAGAGATACAGTGTTTCAGGTGTATCGACTAGTACACACATAATTAATCATTAGTGATTTTTCAGACATGAGCACTGTATCATCTGCAACAGTCACTACAGAATTGCTGGCTGGAATTCCCAGACAAAACCCTCAATGTACATCACTTGGTAGGAGAAATTTAACTTCAGAAGAATGTTTTACAGGAGAGCAAACAACTTCACACACTAAGCATGCCTCATCACCATCAAGATGCCAATCCCATTGTTCATCCCCATCCCATGAGGCAGACAATGACAAAGAAGATGACAATGATGATGACGATACTGATAATGATTCAGATTTCAGCTTTGGGGTGCATAATGATGATAATTGAGGAAGACAAACATCTAAGTAGATGCAACTATTGTGCATTTTATTGGTATGATTTTTGTTGATTGTAAAAAGCTAGCTACATTAGGTAGGTATTTCAAAATACTGATTGAATTTACAAAAATATTTCAAATATAATTATATCAGCTACACTTCAATATATAGAAAAGAGTTAGCTATGTATGGCATGACTGCATGAATGAGTAGCTGGTATATAGGCTGCACCGATTCCAAATTTTACCGATACATCAAGTACGTACCAAGTAGCTACTGCTATTAAATGTATTCACAAGTACAAGTACCAATACCGATACATGAAAGCACTCCACAGTGTGCAATCATGAGTTGTCATTTAACTAAAAAACTTAATAGAAATTCATTGTAATCAGTAGTACATATAAGGTATCATCAACAAAATTAGTACTTGTATAACATGCTTTACCAATTCCGATACCACCAAAAATGCTGGTATTGGTCCGATACCGATACCGATGCCAGTACTCGGTGCAGCCCTAGTAGCTGGTATAGTAGCTATAAATGATGTATATAGATACTGATATTTATACAGCAGCTACGTAGCTGTATATGACAGAGTACACATATTTCGAGCCAGGGATTTTTTCTATGCCATTGTCCAACCATACATAGTTTATTAGGCCATTTGTTTCTTAGGCTCTTTGGCTTCAGTTAAACACCTCGTACAAGCTGAGCCTTCTGTGCATGCCCCCGCATGGTGCCTAACTGGTAAAGTTAAATAAGGATTCAGATTTGTTTGTCATTTAGTGAAAGTAATATCTCACATTTAATCACTCTGTTGTAAATGTAGTTTGACCATTGACCAAAGTTTGATCACTAGCTGGCAAACTCTGTGCGGTATAGATGGTATCTCTTTGGGTGTTTCACTGTAGCTACACATATCTCATGGCTATGGTATATTATAGTAAAGCATATAATAATTATATAATAATATTATGTACCTTAGTTCACCCTCTTATATGTAGCCTTAAAGTGCATAAGACATGTATATAGGTACAAGACAGGGTACATAGCTATAGTTACTGGACACTAGAGGAAACTCAAATTTTATGCCTCTCCAGCAAATTACACTTTAGGATAACCTATAATCTTGTCTATAATATGAAAGTTCAAGATAACTTGCAATCCCTCTGCTTACCCATCTGCTCACCATGTAGCTGCTACACCTTATGCTTTCAGATGTTCTCACAATGTACTGAATATGGAGTGTAATTAGTGCCAAAAATACTGAGTACATATAAACAATTAAAACAGTAAAGAAGGCGGTTTTATATTTGAGGGTGCTTTTTAAGAAGGCGGTTTTATTTTTGAGGGCGCTTTTTAAGAAGGTGGTTTTATTTTTGAGGGCGCTTTTTAAGAAGATGGCTTTATATTTGAGAGTGCTTTTTAGGAAGACGGTTCGCTTTTATTTATTAGGACACCTTTTTGGAGGGCGCTTTTGTTGGACCACGCTATCAAATTATCAGTTGAAATAATTAATGAGTAATTGCACTATGATATTTTATGACTTCACTTGTGTTGATATTTTATTTGTTGTATTTCTTACATAGCCAGGCATATACACATGCACTGTGACACAAAGAAAGTTAAAGTTATATAGCTGTGTAGATGAGGCACTGGCATAACCCAGTTTAGGTCTGCCATGGATATACGTAGGTACGTGCTTGTCCAACTCCAAATTAATGGTATATATACAAATCCTAGCTACTACATGTAGCTATGTTGTATATACTACGTAGCTATGCATAGCTAAACTTTAGCTTATGAGATTTATCTTCAGGGATTTGAGTGCCTGTACAATGGAAAATGACTAGCTATAGTTAGCTATGCTGTGTGTGGTGGATAATTCTTCACTTACGGTCATCATGAAATTCCCTTTTATTATATAGTCACATGCATAGCTAGCTATAATCAAGTCTAACCCTAACCCTAGCTGTAGCTATGTACCTACGTATACTGTGGCTAAATATGACTATATATTATACTGGGTCATTGTAGATACAATAGCTAGTATAGCTAAGTATATAGCTCTGGGCTAGGATTACGTTAGGGTTATCCTAACCCTAACCCTAGCATCCTAACCCTAACCCTAGCTGCATGAGGATATAATTATTGGTAACTCTATAGCATTTTAACAGACTTATAGAAAAATACAGAGGTTGCAATTGGTTATCAATATAATTAATTGATCGAGCATGCATAATGAATTGAACAATAACGTGTATGCATATGAGACTTGATTAATGGACAACTATAGCAATATGCAATATGCAGGCTTAAGTCTATTATGCTTTTAAATTTACCTATTATTCTTTCCAGAAATTCTTTTTAAAATCCCCTATTATTCCTGAAATTATTCCCACAAAAAATTGCACTTTTAACCAAACTTGCTAGTACATATTATATTACAACAAACAATTACCTTAAAATGAAGTATAAAAGCTGTCAGCAGCAAAATATTTCCTCAGATATCGCCATAGATACGAGAAATATTTGATTGTGGGTTTAAATTTATATAAGTGTGAGTGTATAATGGCTTGGAAAACAAGACAACCGCCTTGATTTTCAATATATCAGTGATTATAAAGTAAGTTTCTTGTACTTTTAAGCTACAAAGTGTTAGTTTATAACACAGTGTAAACTAAAATATCCTATTATTCCGGAATTATTCTCAATTCTTTTTTCATCCGATTATTCCCAAAATTATTCCAGCATAATAGACGCATGCCTAGCAATATGTGCATGTGCGTGTGTATGTGAAAATATGTATTTGTGTGAATGTAGCTATATGTGTGCATGTGTGTGTGTTTGCATGTGTATGTGATTGTGAGTGTGTGTCTATGCATGCGCGCACATGTGTGTGTGTGTGTGACATGTGCACACGGTGGCCCGGCATGTATATGGCTTTCCATTGAACAGACACTTTTCATATATGTATGTGAATATAAGCTTTAACTTGCTATATAGCTATACATGCAGGCTCAACTGGTGCTACTGCCTCACCCATAGCTACATAGCTACATGCACAACTTTATGCCACAGTGAATGTGTGTATATATATAGGCATGCGTCTATTATGCTGGAATAATTTTGGGAATAGTCGGATGAAAAAAGAATTGAGAATAATTCCAGAATAATAGGATAGTTTAGTTTACATTGTGTTATAAACTAACACTTGTAGCTTAAAAGTACAAGAAACTTACTTTATAATCACTGATATATTTAAGGTTGTCTTGTTTTCCAAGCCATTATACACTCACACTTAAATTTAAACCCACAATCAAATATTTCTCGTATCTATGGCGACATCTGAAGAAATCTTTTGCTGCTGACAGCTTTTATACTTAATTTTATGGCAATTATTTGTTGTAATATTAAAAAGAATTTCCGGAAAGAATAATAGGTAAATTTAAAAGCATAATGGACTTAAGCCTACGTATATATATATGGCATGGCCGGTAATATCATTATTATTATTGTGCAAACTTCAACTAGCAAAGGAAAATATGCGTACGTTTACAATTTAATTATCTAGTTTGTTTTTGAAGGAGACTAATGAATTTATAGTTAAAGTTCCTAGCTACATATACAGTTAGCTATTACAATATTAAAGTGGAATAACCAATCTTTGTACTATTATTGTAATACATAATTATCACAATAGCTAATCCATTGGCAAGCTAGCTACCTGTAGTTATAGGTAGAGCTGTACATGTATAGCTACCTACTAACCCTAACCTTAACCCTATAGCTGTAACTACCTAGCTATATAATTAACTGGGGCAATCAATTCGATGTAGACACATAGCTATATACAATATATATGAAACATACGTGTATATATATATATAATATAGCTCTGCATGGGTTATGGTTATATTAGGGTTATACCCTAGCCCTAACCCTGGCAACTATAGCTATAGCATTTTAACAGGCTAGCTTATATAGAATAGTACAGTTAGCTACTATATAGGTCTGTTAAAATGCTATAGCTACATAGCTAGCTATAGTTGCCAGGTTAGGGCTAGGGTATAACCCTAACCCAGAGCTATATTATATGTTTTATACATATTATATAGCTACGTATGTGTCTATATATACATCGAATTGATTACCCCAGTTATGTATATATACATATATAGTTAGCTATAGCTACATGCAGCTATAGGGGTTAAGGTTAGGGTTAGTAGGTAGCAAGCTAGCTAGTTACATGTACAGCTATGTACGTAGCTATAGCTATATATGTTATTGGGGTTATCTATATAGCTAGCTATGTATCTCTATGTTGCCATTTACAGGTAGCTATAGGTATATAGCTAGCTAGCCAATGGGTTAGTTATACATTGTGATAATAATATTATTGTGAAATAACCATGATAAAAATTGTAGCTATAGCTAATATTTCATATCATGATCATTTATCATTATATAGCTATATACGCCATGCATGTCAACAAGATTTCATATCATCAACTCTTATCATCATGTTACTAACTTATGTAGTATAGTATGTACTGTCTGAATGTAAAGGAGATGTAACACTGTGATACTATCATGCACCCTGCATGCTGATGTTAAGCTTTATAGTTATAATATACTGTATCAAGCTATTATAAGCTGTCATGTACTATGTAGCTACGTATATACTTATAGACATTCTAGTGTGGGTAGCTACTGGGATATCATTGTACTACGTATATAGCCATGTATAGCAATATACCATGCATGCACACCCTATCAACCCTTTACAAACTAGCTATATAGCTACGTACATAATAAAAGGGTACCTAATCAACTGGTAAACTTGTAGCAATTTTTATATCAGCTTGTGCTCTCCTCTAGCTATATAGCTACATGCATGTATATTAAATAGTAGCTACATTAATTTGGAGTTGGACAAGCATGTACTTATGGCTATCCAGGCCAACCTGCATGGGTTATGTCAGTGCCTCATCTACGCAGCTACACAACTTTGAGAAAAGATAACTTTCTTTGCATGTGTCACAGTGCATGTATACATGCCTAGCTATGTAAGAAATACAACAAATAAAAATCAACACAAGTGAAGTCATAAAATATCATAGTGCAATTACTCATTAATTATTTCAAATGATAATTTGATAGCGTGGTCCAACAAAAACGCCCTCCAAAAAGGTGTCCTAATAAATAAAAGTGCCCTAACTAAAACCGTCTTCCTAAAAAGGGCTATCAAATATATAACCACCCGGCTTCTTAAAAAGCACCCTCAAAAACAAAACCGCCTTCTTAAAAAGCGCCTTCAAATATAAAACCGCCTTCTTTACTGTTTTACTTGTTTATATGTACTCAGTATTTTTGGCACTTATTACACTCCATATACTGAACTATGTGCATGTGTAGATTGCTGATGCAAAAATCGTTTACAGCAGCACGTGTGCCCTACTCATAGAGATGCACGAAGTTATACGGTGTGTCGCACCAATAATAACTGTTGCGGTTACAAGTCACGAGACCGGATAAGGACTTAGCCGGGTTAGCAGTACTCTCAGTGAGGCCGCTGAAACTCTCAGTGTTCAAGATTTTGTTACAAGATTTCGATTCCCGGTCGATCGAGCTCTATACGGTATCACTAGAGTATATAGGCTAAAATACGTACGTTAGTCTCGCAAGCCAGACCCTTTTTTCTTAACGCGCGCCAAAAAAGGTCTTCGGCGCGCGTTAAGAAAAACCAGACCAAGCCAGACCCTTTTTTAGCGCGCCTTCGCGAGACTAAAAATACGTAGCGATAGCTTAGTAGCTACCCGCGGATTAGTAGCTAATATAGTTAAGCATATAATTATTAGTCTATATGGTAATGACCGAGGTAATGACGTATTAATTCCTCGGGAATTCCTTGTAGTGCGAAAATGGCGTCGCAAGATATCAGCGATCAGTTGAAGAATCTTACTTTGGAAGACGTTATTCCTCTCAACAAAGAATTAGGACGAGGCGCTTATGGGAAAGTGTTCACTGTAAAGTATCTGGGGTTACCTTGTGCCGCCAAAGAGATCCATTCCCTCCTTATCGATGGTGTCAATCCGGAAGAAAAGAAAGCGATCAAAGATGGCTTTATACGAGAATGTTATCACTCCAGTTTGATACGCCACCCGAACATTGTTCAGTTTATGGGCATCTACTACGCCAAGCCGTATAATCCAAGAACTGACCTTCCTATTATGGTAATGGAATTGATGGATACGAGCCTTACTTCCTTTGTAAAGGATAACCAGTCAAAGATCACTATGGAAACAAAAATATCTATCATACATGATGTGTCGCTTGGCTTGAGCTATCTTCATGGTCGTCGTCCTGCCGTAATTCATCGTGATCTCTCATCAAATAATGTCTTGCTTAGTAAAGGGCACCTTGTAGTAAAGATCAGTGATCTGGGTATGGCTAAGATGATAAGAGCTGACAGCAAGCAGACCAAGAGCAGGTTGACAACAGCTCCGGGTACTCTTCATTTCATGCCTCCAGAGGCCCTGGATGAGGATCCAGTTTACGGTACTCCTGTAGATGTATTTTCTTTTGCTGGAGTAGCTCTCCATCTCTTCAGTGAAGAATGGCCAACGCCAATGAATCAAGTGAAGAAGGATCCGAAGACCAAGAAGTTAATGGCTCTTACTGAAGCAGAGCGACGTCAACAGTACCTGGACAAGATGAGAGGAGGAGCTGGTGTGCTAAAGGAAATGGTGGAAAGATGTTTAGAGAATGATCCTGATGACCGTCCTTCAATAAAAGAAGTGGCTGAAATCATTGAATCATTCAAGGTGTGTTTATCATTAATTATGGTAGTATACTCAACAGTAGGGATCAACACAAAAACATGGCATCCAACTTTTACACATGCCTCACAATACACACTTTACCCGAAAAACCAACTGAAATGCATCGGTATCACTATAATAATACTGTACCTTCATTACAAACTCTGTGAAAATCCTAATGATGCAAGCTGTAGATGTTTTATTAATCTAATGGTACGTATTTCATCTGACTGCCGCCTACCATAACACTAGGAGTATGGCTCCACATTTTCACAAAAATGTGACTGGATTTTACAGTACTTGGCTTCCACGCATAATTATAAATTAGAATACGGTAGAGCTCAATTTAAACTTGACACTCGCATGTACCTAACTCACATGCGTTCTATAGAATCTTTTGAGTAATTTCTTGAAAACTTGAGAGTGGTTCGCATGTTTATTGTATCTATACGTAGACGAAAACGCACGAGAATAATCCACCTGCTCTCGAGCTTATTCGCAAGTAAATGTAGTGACTCCCATCACATACAAGTCTTGTCATGAGCACAAACTAGAGCCTCGTCACGAATATAATGAAGAACCTCGACAACAATCTTTCTGCTTCTATTGTATACAGAGCAATTAATAACAAGACTTGTTTTATCCACCTTTAAACGGTATCGGCGCCACACATTTGCATTAACACACGTGGATTGTCCACACCGTTGCATGAGCGCCATAGCTCAACAAAGCAGCTAACAATCACCTTGAAGCGCTCTTTCACTTACCAAAACTTTCCTAATAATAATGATGACTTTAATGTACGTAGAATTACACAACAACTCATCTTTTAAGAAAAACCATAACATGCAATACGTAGTCTGTGATGGAACCATATACTCCAGTAAATGAATGTCTTGTTGGCGTGGCAGTTATAGAATAAGCGCATTGAGTAATGAAAAGTGTGCCACTTATAATAAATGTTGATGTTATGTTTAGCTTCGTGTTTTACACATTCGAAGTACGTACTTAACACACTGGCTGGTAATACAACCGTCAAAGCACGAGAGGCGCCTCGTATGGACAAGCTACACGCGTGCTGTTTTACATGTAACGTGATTGCTCTAGAGTAAAGTAAACTACACTTGAGTGCACTTCACATGCGTACAGCTTGTCACGAGGATCGAATGCATGCCACAGATCGTGCGCTCATGGGAAACTCGCGAGTTCCGTCACAAATTTCTCAAGTGACTATACTAGGACACACGTGCAAATATCAAGTTTAAATTGAGCGGTACTGTTTTAATTATTTAACTCATTCTACGTATGTATCTCGGGAACGAAAGGAAATGCGTGCATGGAATAAACTCTTTTGAATCATTGGATAGCTAGTTGAATTTCCCACCATTTTGGATAGTTTTTACAAATGCAGGGGAGGAGGGTGTGGTGGTGGAGGGTGGGTTACAGCATTTCAAATTTTTCCATGAAACTGAAACAGCTAAATGTGTAGCCTTTTCTGAGGCCCTAGCTTTTAGGCTTCAAATGCCCCAGAATGTAGCCAGATCGATTACTAAGACAATTATCCAGTCACCTGATGGTCTTCAGCCAGGTGTGGCTATAGTTTTCAAGTGGTACCAGAGCTATTTAAAGACCACCCCGGCACTCGTGGATGTCTGACAGGCTCCAGAAACAACCCACAGGAAAAACAGATTGAAAGGTTTCAGGCACCAATGCATGCATGAACTGTTACGTAGTTAACTGACATGCATAGCTACATATGTATCGTTTAGTGGTGAGAAGTGTGTCTGGTTATTGTGTCTGTCAAAGCCGGCTTTTGTCAAATCCAGTCACAAATGAATGTATGTAGCTAATCACGTCTGATTTATGAACTTTGTTCCGATGAAGATTCATCCACTACGCCATGGTTTTCTTTTCTACTTCCTGTATTTCAATCCTAAAAGGTGAGAAAATCATGAAAGAGGGTGTCGATAAAGTTGCATTAACAAACGCCTGTAAACAAACATTAAGCAGGCACCTGTAATGTTTTTAGGAACCTGAAAGACAAGGCTATATCGTATAATCATGCAAACTACGTATATACATGCAAGTAGCTACATATATAGAATGATAAAAAAATTAAAAATTCATAAGGTAAGTAGGGATTGAATTCAATAGTGCTACAAAAAGTAAGGAAACAAGGAATAAGATTTTGGGACGAGAGAACATTCTGGCATGAGATAATTTATAAAAGTTTAATCCCTACTTTTGGCAAACCTGCTGAAGTGAGCCAAAAGTAGGGATTAAACTTTTATAAATTATCTCATGCCAGAATGTTCTCTCGTCCCAAAATCTTATTCCTTGTTTCCTTACTTTTTGTAGCACTATTGAATTCAATCCCTACTTACCTTTTGAATTTTTAATTTTTTTATCGTTTACAGGCGCTTGTTAACAACGCGCTTACATGGCAAAGCAGCTGTGTGATAGCAAATAACACTCAAAAAACAGCAAAAGCTATTTGTCCAAAGCTATAATCTCGAAGTTTGTAAGTACACGGGAAAACATCGCCATGGTGCCACTGTAACTAATTATATCACGTGCATGCCAGGTTTGTGCATGCCAGGTTTTAGCATGACGTAATAAGCAGAAGCCATAACAGGCTATCGTCACCTTCAAAGGTGAGATTCACACCTTGCTAAAGGAATATAGAAGAACAAGGAAGGGAATGAAGGATAAAAGGAATCGCCATGGCGCAGTGGGTAAATCGTCTTCGGAACAACATTTTCGTAAATCCGCCGCCATTACCTTTATTGTGTGAAATTTCTGGAGCCCTACACCTAACGCAACCGGGTCTTACGGCAGGCAGACAGGCTGGCAGATGAAATACAGGTGAATTTCGAAATTTTCAAAGTTGGCTGTAGGTCGAAATATTCGACTTGTCGCTTCGTTTAACCAAGGTACAGCATCATTACAGCCTTACCAATGCATTTCAGTCGGTTTTTTCAGGTAAAGCCTATTGGAAGGTTGTTTTATGAAGTGCGAAAAATTGGGAAACCATATACTTTCTTACCAATCCCTACTATTAAGTACTGCCGTACTTAATGATGATACAGAGCAAACAAACTAGAATTAAAAATTTAAAGGTCTTTCAGTGCTACAAAAAGCAAGGAAACACGGAAAAGAATTTTGGTGTGAGAGAACACTAAAGATTCTGACATTAGATAATTCATGACTGGATTTGACAAAAGCCAGCTTTGACGCACAAACGTATGTGTAACTATACATACATGTGTAGCTACAAGCTTTAAACACATAGCTACTAGCTAGGTACATGCATTTGTGTATGCCGTATTTAGCAGGTTTTATAGCGTCTACATACGTAATGCCATCCCCATGAAAAGAGAACAATAGTGCTACAAAATTTAGCAAATGGAGGAGCTTGCATGCTCTCACTTATAAATACATGTAGCTAAAGCTACAGATGAGCTCAAGACTATGTTTTTGCTATGTAAGGCTGCTATAATATATTTATGCATGTACAGTGTTGCAAGCCACACATTTTATTTGGTGGCATGATTGGCTGGCTTGCGAGACTAGTGCACATACAAGATATACTTAAAAATGATTATTATCATGATATGAATATTGCACATCACTAGTATGTAGCTATGTATGTATGTACGTATATACGTGTATCATTAAGTACGGTAGTACTTAATAGTAGGGATCGACAGGAAAAAACATGGCATCCAACTTTCATGCGCCTCCATAACTCGCCTCACAATATACTTTTCACGAAAAAACCGACTAAAATCCATTTGTAATACTATAACAAAACTGTACCTTCGTTAAACTCCGTGAAAAACCTAACAATACGATCGGTAGAGAGATTTGAAAATTTCGAAATCTACCAGAATTTCGTCTGACTGCCAGCCTGCCGGCCTGCCGTAAGACCCACTAGCACTAGGAGTATGGCTCCAGTCTCACACAACAAAGGAAATCGTGTCCGATTTACGAAACTGCTGTTCCGCTGAAGATTCATCCACTGCACCTTACAAGCTTACTACGCATGTGTGTATTTTTTTCGTACGAATTCAGTACTGCATACCACCTTTGTCTTTAGTAAGTGGGTTCATGGCTTTAAGAACTAAGCAAGTTCAAAGCCATTTAACAGTTCATGAGGCATAATGGTAAGTATTAATGCTAAACAAAAACACCCTGGGTGCAAGACCAGCTATGAAGGGAATTCAAAGTTATGGCAACTATCAGCCTGCAGTGTAATGGGCATTCTCAATACATTCAAGTGTTTACTTCAGGGAGAGCATACATGAGAGAAGTACTGATACAAATTTAGCTGAAATCCATGAAGAAATAAGTGAGTTATTAGACAAACAAGTGAATGTACAAAAAGAGAGTTAACTTAGAAAAAAACTTTCGGGGTTCACGCAAGCTCCCACAAGCCCATGAAAACAGTGTGCAATGAAATTGTAAGAAGGAAAAAAGATAAAAGGACTGCCGCGTCAAAAAAATTTTTGTGGAAGGAAGGACTTTTTAAGGGTGTATCAGAAGACTGGCTCAACCGATTTCGATCAACTTCGGGATATCGATTCTTCAAATAATGAAGGTACAGTAAACGGGCAAATCGGGCAGGAAAGGATGGTTCGTCTTGCGTAGTTGCACGAGCGCCATAATACTCGCAATGGCTGGTAATTAAGAAAGATGGCACCAATTTCCTCCATTCTCAGTTTATTGATTCCATATACGTAGTAAGAACGTTCTGGGTCTGTAATAACTAAGCAATAGCTTTAATGGCGGCTTAGCTAGAGAGTTTGCAAATTTGAGGGCGGTGCTATGCTGCAGTCTTGTGAGTTAATTCTTTAGCCAGAGACGCTAAAAGATTTTAATCAATATTAAGCACCTATATTTAAGGATTGGTCAAGTCAGCATTTAGAAGTTTATATCCCATTACGAAGGAACAGGCTGTGTACATAGCAGAAAGAACAATTCATGAAGATTTTATCCACGAAACTGATAAATTCACCATTCCACAAAAATTTTAACCCTCGAAAATTTTAGGCCTTACAGTAACTCCACAAGATGGTCGGCTAAAAGAAAAGAAAACTGCAATTATAAGTATACGTATAGCTATATATGCATACTAAAAGTAGAGTTTGGCGGTATACCGGTAATACCGTATATCGAGAAATGAAATCAATACCGGTTTCCATTATTGTGAATACCGGATATCGTCATAGCAGTTATTTACATTTTTCTGTGGCTTAGGGGTGACCATGAAGCCATACTTTATGTAAACACTGAGGATAACATACTGTACGTATACACTTTTTGGTCTACGTAGTCCAGCCTACTTGTATATATGTACTTATAACCAGTTACTTGATACAAGTTATGACTTGTGGGATATATCTAGCCATAAATTTAAATGTTTATTCATACATTGAGTAACTGTAAATGGAATACCGGATATTTAGGTATACCGAGGTATTTTATAACAATACCGTATCGTTTTGTATTTTCTGATACCGTTCAACCCTAACTAAAAGTACAAGAATTAATCTACAAAATCAAGATATCGTAAGTTGCAAGGCCAAGAAGAAGCACAGCAATGCGACCCTGAGTGAGTTAATTATTTACATGACTATGTGAGCAACTTACAGTAGCAGTTCAGCTGCCTTCAGCTACATATAAGTAGCTAAGTGACGATTCTTTATACATTATTTTAGTACAAATTCAAGTTCTTTTGTAGCATAGCTATGTACATGTATAGCGGCTACAATCCATCAGTGGTGCTAAGAACGTATATTATATATATCATTAAGTACGGTAGTACTTAATAGTAGGGATTGGTAAGAAATTGTATGGTTTCCCGATTTTTTGCACTTCATAAAACAACCTTCCAATAGGCTTTACCCGAAAAAACCGACTGGAGTGCATTGTTAAGGCTGTAATGATGCTGTACCTTGGTTAAACGAAGCGACAAGTTGAATATTTCGACCTACAGCCAACTTTGAAAATTTTGAAATCCACCTGTATTTCGTCTGCTAGCCTGCCAGCCAGCCAGCCAGCCAGCCTGCCGTAAGACCCGGTTGCGCTAGGTGTAGGGCTCCAGAAATTTCACACAATAAAGGTAATGGCGGCGGATTTACGAAAATGTTGTTCCGAAGACGATTTACCCACTGCGCCATGGCGATTCCTTTTATCCTTCATTCCCTTCCTTGTTCTTCTATATTCCTTTAGCAAGGTGTGAATCTCACCTAAGGTGACGATAGCCTGTTACGGCTTATGCTTATTACATCACGCAAAAACCTGGCTTGCACGTGATATAATTAGTTACAGTGGCACCATGGCATGTTTAGTGTGTACTTTATTACATCTTGAACTTCAAGGTTATAGCCTTGGACAAATAGCTTTTGTTGTTTTTCAAGCATTATTTGCTATCACACAGCTGCTTTGCCATGTAAGCGCGTTGTTAACAAGCATAATTATTATGTAAGCACCTGTAACATTTGTGCACCTGCTGAAAGATTATTATGAATGCTTAGCATGTATAAAAAACAAGGAATAGGATTTTGGGACGAGAGAACATTCTGGCATGAGATAATTTATAAAAGTTTAATCCCTACTTTTGGCTCACTTCAGTAGATTTGCCAAAAGTAGGGATTAAACTTTTATAAATTATCTCATGCCAGAATGTTCTCTCGTCCCAAAATCTTATTCCTTGTTTCCTTACTTTTTGTAGCACTATTGAATTCAATCCCTACTTACCTTTTGAAATTTTAATTTTTTTATTAATCTAGTATCATTAAGTACGGTAGTACTGAATAGTAGGGATTGGTAAGAAATTGTATGGTTTCCCGATTTTTCGCACTTCATAAAACAATCTTCCAATAGGCTTTACCCGAAAAAACCGACTGGAATGCATTGCTAAGGCTGTAATGATGGTTAAACGAAGCAACAAGTCGAATATTTCGACCTACAGCCAACTTTGAAAATTTAGAAATTCACCTGTATTTCGTCTGCCAGCCAGCCAGCCTGCCAGCCTGCCAGCCTGCCAGCCTGCCGTAAGACCCGGTTGCGCTAGGTGTAGGGCTCCAGAACTTTCACACAATAAAGGTAATGGCGGCGGATTTACGAAAATGTTGTTCCGAAGACGATTTACCCACTGCGCCATGGCGATTCCTTTTATCCTTCATTCCCTTCCTTGTTCTTCTATATTCCTAGCAAGGTGTGAATCTCACCTTCGAAGGTGACGATAGCCTGTTACGGCTTCTGCTTATTACGTCACGCTAAAACCTGCTTTGCCATGTAAGCGCGTTGTTAACAAGCGCCTGAAAACAAGCATAATTATTACGTAAGCGCCTGTAACATTTGTGCGCCTGCTGAAAGATTATTATGAATGCTTAGCATGTATAAAAAGCAAACAAACTAGAATGATAAAAAATTAAAAATTTAAAAGGTAAGTAGGGATTGAATTCAATAGTGCTACAAAAAGTAAGGAAACAAGGAATAAGATTTTGGGACGAGAGAACATTCTGGCATGAGATAATTTATAAAAGTTTAATCCCTACTTTTGGCTCACTTATTATTATTATTATTATTATTATTGATTTAGTCAGGATGGCTGTATCTACCAGAAGGTAGGTATACAGGTCCTCAATGACAAACAATATACAACTGATAAACTACAACAACTGAACAAAACTAACACTTCAGTATAGGTTTGCCAAAAGTAGGGATTAAACTTTTATAAATTATCTCATGCCAGAATGTTCTCTCGTCCCAAAATCTTATTCCTTGTTTCCTTACTTTTTGTAGCACTATTGAATTCAATCCCTACTTACCTTTTAAATTTTTAATTTTTTATCATTCTATAATAGGGATTGGTAAGAAATTGTATGGTTTCCCGATATTTTACACTTCATAAAACAACCTTCCAATAGGCTTTAGCCGAAAAAACCGACTGGAATGCATTGGTAAGGCTGTAATGATGCTGTACCTTGCTTAAACGAAGCGACAAGTAGAATATTTCGACCTACAGCCAACTTTAAAAATTTTGAAATTCACCTGTATTTCGTCTGCCAGCCAGCCAGCCAACCTGCCTTAAGACCCAGTTGCACTAGGTGTAGGGCTCCAGAAATTTCACACAATAAAGGTAATGGCGGCAGATTTACGAAAATGTTGTTCCGAAGACGATTTACCCACTGCACCATGGCGATTCCTTTTATCCTTCATTCCCTTCATTGTTCTTTTAGCAAGGTGTGAATCTCACCTTTGAAGGTGATGATAGCCTGTTACGACTTCTGCTTATTACGTCAGGCAAAAACCTGGCTTACATGTGATATAATTAGTTACAGTGGCACCATGGCACGATGTTTTCACATATACTTTATTACATTGTGAACTTTGAGATTATAGCCTTGGACAAATAGCTTTTGCTGTTTTTCGAGCTTTATTTGCTATCACACAGCTGCTTTGCCATGTAAGCGCGTTGTTAACAAGTGCCTGTAAACAAGCATATTAATTATTACGTAAGCGCCTGTAACATTTGTGCCTGCTGAAAGAGTATTATGAATGCTTAGCATGTATAAAAAGCAAACAAACTAGAATGATAAAAAAATTAAAAATTCAAAAGGTAAGTAGGGATTGAATTCAATAGTGCTACAAAAAGTAAGGAAAACTGAAGTTTGCCAAAAGTAGGGATTAAACTTTTATAAATTATCTCATGCCAGAATGTTCTCTCGTCCCAAAATCTTATTCCTTGTTTCCTTACTTTTTGTAGCACTATTGAATTTAATCCCTACTTACCTTTTGAATTTTGAATTTTTTTATCATTCTAGTACATATATATATACGTAGGTATGTAGCTACTTGCAGTGCATTTATACACGTACATATAACTACAATTGTGACCGAATTTTGGAAAACGGTTTCAAATCACACATCTATATTTAGTTATATTTATCACTGCCACATGAACAGTATTACCGTTTTCCAAAATCTGGTCACAAATTGTAAATTTAAGTAATTAACTTATAATTTTTTGACGTTAACTATTCGGCTTGGTCACAACATTGCTGGGCTTCTCCAACTGCTAGGATACGTAGGTCAGTGACCGAAGTTGCATGCACCAAAGCGACCTAATTGTTTTCCTGCATAATAGAAAGTACAAGTTAGTAGCTATATGTACATATATATAAATATCCAGGATATAGCTACAATGCCGCTCAGATGCTAGTTTAAAGCAGAAACATTTGCACAAGGGACACTCCATACTAGCAGGTACTTGCTTGATGGATACTGGTGTTGAACACTAGTACGTAGCTATATATGCTCAACAGGAGTACAGGTACTCATCTGTGTGTTCCCTCATGCGAACATTTGTGTGAGGGTATCAACTTGCATCTGAGCTGTACAACATGATAAAAAGCGCACTTAGCGCAGTATGGAAGTAGTTACGTACGTACCTAGCTAGTACAAATTTGCATACTATGCAATGGAAATGTACTATTCTGTACAAATTGCGATACGCAGTTTTTACCATAGTACAGTGTAGCTACGGTGTAATTACGATTATGACACATTGCTCACTATCATATGTGTATGTATGTATGTATGTATGTATGTATGTATGTATGTATGTATGTATGTATGTATGTATGTATGTATGTATGTATGTATGTATGTATGTATATATATGTACGTATGTATGTATGTGCGTATATATGTATGTATGTACAGTACCGCTAAAGTGCAATGTCGCACTCGCTCGCCAGTGTTATGCTGGAATCTCGATAACTCGCTGCGCTTGTCTCTAGCGGTGCTCGCTCGAAACTACGAGTGTCGAGGCTTAATTCACTTGAGCTTATTAGTGTTGGCTCGAGTGACTCGAGTGGTTTAATCGTTCAAGTTCCTGAAATATTCACTAGCTGCTAGCTACGTAGCTCGCTGCGTAGCTAGCTACGGTTGGCTTGCTCGAGTGATTACTCGCTCGCTTAAGTGCCTGCCACTCTCGGCTTGCTCGAACAACTGCTTGCTCTTTGCTCAAGCACTTGCCATTTTCTCATGCTTGACTCAGTTAATAACAAGAGCAGTGAGTATAGCAGACTCTAAATAGAATGCACTAAAATTTATGTGCATGTGCAATTTACCTGAGTGAATTAAAGATGGCATCGTGCAATGTACACAGTTGATATACGCGTTGTAGTAGACCAGTCACTATTATTTCGTTTTTGTAGCGGATGAGAGTTATGCTTTAGTCGAATTCATGGAAGAGGAATGCACCGCTGTTCGATATAGCTACCGCGCTGTAACCCATATCTTGGTTCCAAATTAAAACTGAGTCAGTTAAACTCGAGTCATCGCAATTGTTGAAATCGAGTACTCGAATAATGGAGTACTCGCCTAATCGAGTACTCGCTGCTATTTGTGCATGGAGTTGTGATTGCCCTCTACACTCGCTCGTTTCTCCATCGAGCGAATAACCCAGCTCGACAAAATTCTTTGAGCGAGTGCGACGTTGCACTTGAGCGGTACCGTATGTATGTGTGTATGTGTGTATGTATGTATGTATATGTATGTATGTATGTACGTACATATGTATGCATGCATGTATGTATGTATGTATAACTACGCATGTACGTATATGACACAATTTATAGTCAATGAAGATTGCTGGAAAACAACAACCAGCTGAAATTTCCTCTGATGTTCCACCTCCTTTACCTCCACGTACATATTCTGCTAAGAGTGTAAGTATATTAATTTGTGACAGGATATTAGTTAATTTAAAAAGCTGCATTGTCGTACAAAACATATGTACAATTTATCTATCTGATCTACATATCGTAGTTTGGGAAAAGTTCACAGTTGGAATTTTTCATGTGAAAAAATTTCATGTTAAAATATTTTCATCTTCTTGGGTAAAATATTCTCATCTTCTTCCCTAATTATTCAATGGTAAAAATATTTCATGTGTTAAATTTTCATCTTAGCAGGCTGCAGACGAAAATTTTTTAACAGCGAACTTTCCCAAACTATGGTAGCTACAAAGTTAAAAGCATTTTGCCAATTCTGTGAATTCATGACTGAAGCAATGCTACAATTAGAGGAATTAATGGACATTCCTTGGATTTTTGTTATTGCCCGATTAGTTCTAGCTACATTCCAAAGGTAACTTCTAAAATCCTGAGTCTCTACCATGTCTATAAATAAGTTTATGGTTTATAGCTTTTGAACATGTTTGTGTAACCTACGTACTAGCTACATGTGTTGCTCGTGCTGTATATTGGAAAATTTTGAGGTAAAAATTTCATTGTTAAACCACTTGAAATTGTTTTTGTGCGGATGTTGGTATGTGTGTTTGTGTGTCCGTCCCCAGGCTGTTAAAAACTATTCACATGAAATGAAGGCTGAATAGCCAGTTAAACAAGTTCTACTGCCTTTCAGTTTCTTTATATATCAATACAGTCAATGGGCATGGCTTTAGTAACGAAGCGCATTGTGAGTTACTATCAAAGAAGACCATGATAATGCTGTATTAGCCATTCATTTATCATTAAAAGTAGTTTTTTTCCAGCTATCTATACAAACAAGACGGAGTGCTTTAGTTTTAAAAATGGGCGTGCCATGCGGGTTTTGGAACTTATAAAAGAAGATTGGCCTATAGTGTTGCAGTAAAAATTTCTGCTTAAAACAATTTTATAAAAGTTTTATCTTTAAAATACTGCAGTATAAAGCTGGTTTAAACAAAATAATTAAATCTGTATGCGTTGCTATGTATTCCTTCTTTGCTCACGTGACTTACCAGTGACATCATTTATTGCTATTACAACACTTGAATAGCAGTTGATTAGCAGCGGTTATAACTTACACAACGCCTGGTTTTTAGATGGTACTACATCAATTTGTTTTTGCAAATTACGTAGCTTACCACCTTGAAAATTTTCATATAGCTATTAAGCACTTCATACAATAGAATATCCTTAAAAACTTACACGCATAAATATTTTAAATGCAGCATTCTCGAAAAATTTTATACGTACGTACCTTGAAAATTTCCCAATGTACGTATACAGCATGTTATTTATTGTACAATTCTGTAGCAACCTTACTCATCAGATGATCACTCAAGTAGGAAGAATAATGTTCCACCTCCAGTTGCTCCTCGTCCACAGCAGAGAGGACGTAATATTACTCCTACTGAAAGAGTGAAACAACCAGTGGTAAGTATGTTTTTACAATTAAGTCTACATATACATACTATTTCAAAACTTATGTACATAGAATTTCACACACTGTGAAGCTTTTGAAATACCTATATGAATGTTACGTATGTACTTATGTAACTCTTCAGTCCACCATCGCACTCTTTCATTTTTATATTTTTATATGTGTAAGGATAGAAAAGTACATGGCTATAGTTACGTACATATGTACATACATAATTATGGTATTACAAATGTGTGGGATCCTTGGAAGATGAAATATTGAGTGAGCCTGAGCGAGCCCCACACTAGCGTGTCATTTTTGTGTAATGGTCATGTTAACGAAAAAGTACAGTATGAAGTGGATACCTTACACATGCTTCCATGCAGCATTAAATTAGCCATGCATTCTCCTTATATGGTTAGCTTCAATTACTGCGCTTTCATAGAAGTTCATGTAATGGTTAGTACCATAGATAAATCAATGGGATACAGTAAATTACCAAAGTGTATTTTTTTGTGACAACTAGGTACTGTAGCTAGATATAGGGTTGTCAAGTGGAGATCCTCCTGGTCACCTCCATGAAGCAAGGTCAAAACATGCATTTTCTTCATGCATTCCATCACACACTGCTAGCCACTTGGGATCACATGTCATTATAATAATTATTACCATGGTCATCCACTGGCTAGTCATAGCAACTGCATAATATAACCATAAACATAAACATACACTGTATACACTAAATTCCAGTGTGCAGTATAGCTATAATTACATACGCTCTAAAGCTACCCTACGTAGCAGACATGCTAAGCCTATCTATACATATTAACGACTTAGTAATCTGATTGATCTCACATGATACATGGCAATTATCATTTTAACGATCATCCATGCCATATTCACTGTATTTTATTGTAGCTACTAGCTATCGAGTATTGGTGAAAAGTGTGTCTGCTAATTGTGTGTATCTAAGTCGGCTTTTATCAAATCTAGCCACCTTTGTGAAATATCGAGTCTTGATTATAATTTGTTTAATTTATTACAACAACAAGCTACTGATTCACAAGTCAACAGTTTTGAAAAATCAATAAAATGGGAGGAGGTCGCTCCTCTACCAGTGGGTCGTACAGCACATACTGCAGTATTATTAGGTGATGTTGTTTATGTTGGAGAGGGCTATGAGGGAAGAAGTGTTTTTGATTGCAAGCAATGCTACAGACTAGATGTATACAATTTAACTACCAACCAGTGGAGCCCTTCTATCACTACACCATACTGTTGGTTTGCTATGACTACACTAGACGATAAACTGGTCACTGCTGGAGGTGTAACAAAGAATGATGAGGCTGTCAAGAAGGTTTTAGTTCTTAATGCTGGACAGTGGAAGGATTACAATGAAATGCCAACTGCTAGACTAGCTACAATTGCTGTTGGGTATCGTTCTATGTTGATTGTGGTTGGTGGAAGCATTAAGGTGAAAGGTAAATGGACTGTAGTATCTACCACTGAACTATTGGATACTACAAATGGATGTTGGTATACTTGCAGTAACCTCCCATCCCCACATCAACAATTAAAGGGTGCCATTATGAACGAGAAATTTTATTTGTTAGGTGGAGTTAATAAAGATTTTGAACCATCTCCACATGTGTTTGTTGCTCCTCTGGATTCCCTCTCAACTCACCAGTTGAGTTGGTATTCTGCTTCAGATACTCCATGGTGTTTTTCCCGTCCTGTCACTCTGTACAACAAATTTTTATTGATTTTAGGAGGAATAAAGCAATCAGATATTAACATCAAGACAGATAATACATATATTCTTGATCCATCAACTGGTAACTGGAGACGGCTGATATTAAACCTCCCAGCTGCAAGGAGTGGTGTAGCAGCAGTGACCATGAATAATAAGATTGTAATAATTGGAGGAGTAACCGATCACAACAGAGAATTGTCCAACACAGTATGGGTTGGTACTGTAGAATAACTTACTTTTTGTAGCTGAATTCATTATTATCTAGCTATAACTCTTTCATTGTAACTAGCTATAATATGTAGCTTATATCTATACTTAATATAATCATTTTGTCCAAGTTCTAGCATACGTTTGTTGATATACGTTTTTACGTTTAGAAATACGTTAATACGTTGCATTCCATACGTTAATACGTTGCATTCTATACGTTTTTTGCTAGCTATAGTTAATGTATCAAATACTATTACATCATAAAGCTACTCAATAAGAAACAATCGATGGCTTATATTAGTGTGGAAGAACCATCATGAGGTAGCTATAGTGGCTATATAGTGTCAACTGATCATTATTCATAATGTAAAATGGGTTGTTTCACTCTACGTAGGTGCATGCAAATTTGCACAAATGGTCTCCTGACTCCGGAAAATTAATGCTGTGTTGTTTATAAATTTCGATTGTTGGGTTTTAGTTTTACATATAATTATCATGAACCACGGTAGTGGTTCATAATAGGGATCCAACGAAAAATTGTAAAAACACCCTAACAGAACGCACGCCAAAAACCATCTTTAAAGCTTCCCTTGGTTTGCAAAAAGCAGCCAGAACCTCTTTTGATGCTCCTAAGACTATTACCAAAGTATAAAAAGCCTAGGCATAGGGTATCCATAGTTTTACTGTTGTTGAAAACCTCCCATTTCTCCATCTTCTTCTTCTTCATCTTCTTTCGCGCGTCTATCGTCTACACGAAGTTGAAACCACAAATGAAAACTACTGGCGTATCTTTAAAATGTCCCTACCCATGTCTGTGATTTGTTTAAAAGTTCATTTTCTAATGTGAATACAAGATATGCCACAAAACAGCTTCTTCCCGGACGCGATCTAGCGTGAAGCCATGCAAGCGTGGGACAACGCCCATGCAGCCTCCTCGACTAGGATATCGTGCTAAAACTACTCAGATCTTCTTAATAATCATAGTGAACCATTTTAAGCCCGTTTCTACGATTTACAATTTCCATTATCTGAAAATTTCAAAGTTTTTTATCCGCTTCGTCACTTACCTTGTACCGCCCGCCCCGTTTATCTAATTAGTGTGCAACCGCGTGCGTTCTAGATCCCTTCAATGTTTGAAGTAGAGTGTTCTTTGAGGTAAAACAGAATACTATAGACTATAGCCATATAGTAAATAGCAAGATTAAGCCTGAATATAATCGATACTATCATATAACTCTGCTTTCCGTCGCTTCTAATTTTTAGCGCATATAAACAAATGTATTACTACATTTATATACTAGCCTATAACCATAGACCCTACTTAATACTTACCTGCCTTATAGCTACCTGTTTTAGAAATATTATACTGCTTACAATATGCTCCGGACTATTTGTATCAAAAGCCATGCATGCATGCACCTCCCATATTTCACTGCTGGAGTTGTTGGCAACAATTTAGCTGAATAGCAGTGGTATTTCCTGTTAATTTATGATTAGTCTAGGGGGTTGGAGCTACTAAACACAAAAATGCATGGTTCATAGAGATGTTAAAGCTTATATGATTACCCCTGAGGTGTAATTCTATGCCACACAAACCTGAGGGCACAAAACACATTACTGATACTAGAGGGACATGCATAGTTACACCCATGTAAGAATGAAATCACCAGTTCAGATTCACTTCAACAAGTGAGCACACTAAAGACAAAGAAATGTGTTGCAGTGATTAAACCTTCATAGTCAGGAGTTAAGAATTATATGGCTAACAAGTTAAAAGTAGTCTTTATAGATGTATATAGGAAGCTTGGAGTAAAATATTTGTGACCTACGTACTATGCCATTTAGTTACCTTTGTTTGATTTCCATTGTTTATATAAGCCTCTCATGATGTATAATAGTGGCAAATAGCCCACTAAGTGGGCATGAAAAAACAAAAGAAACTAGATTATATTTAAAAATTTTCAATTTCAAAAAAAGGAAATAGGGATCAAAAATGCTACTAGAAATCAGCAACCTAGCACTATAGATTTCAAAAGGATTGAAAAAGTTAAAGATCAAAAAAGTATGGAAACAAGAAGGATATAGAAAAGCTTAAAGGTCAAAAAAGTATAGAAACAAGAAGGAGGTTGTAACTACATAGATAGGACTGTTATTCTAAAGCATTTGCGGTCCCTATTCTGACTGCATAAGGATTACTAATAGATTCCTCTGAAAGCAGTCAGAATAGGGATTGTCCTATCTACGTAGTTACAACCTCCTTCTTGTTTCCATACTTTTTGATCTTTAACTTTTTCAATCCTTTTGAAATCTATAGTGCTAGGTTGCTGATTTCTAGTAGTATTTTTGATCCCTATTTCCTTTTTTTGAAATTGAAATTTTTTAAATTTAATCTAGTTATATCTAAAGTGTTGCATGTTGGCGTGAACATTGACGGGTGGAATACAAGGTGTATAGATTATTTCTCTAACTAACCAGATCCTATAGGGGTCATCTACAATGTGGCTGCTGCTAACACCGAAGTATGAATAGAGCAGGTGCTTATAATCTCTAATCTATGATGGTGCGGCTGCATGAAAAGGGTCTGGTAACCCAAGAATTATGTTGCATCTCATCAACGTATTACCGGAGTCCATTAATGGTCTTGTACTGTAGCTGTCCATGAATTGAACACTCTGGTTGAACCAACTATGTAGCTACTCATCGTGAGTGCGAGACTACACTTGTGGTACGTAGTTACTTGACATAGACTGCTAAATACCCGTAAATCTTTGTTAAATGTTGATCAAGTGAGCTTATACAAGTGTTAGGCTCATCAAGAGATTCAGATTCGTGAAAATAAGGCCTATGTGACTGTCTTTGCAAAAACCGACCATGTTCCCACCAAAACTGAAATCACCTTTTATTACACAAGAGCATAGCTACACTCAATAACTATCTATGCACAGTGTCTCAGGCTCCACTCTCCTATGTAAGTGGATCTGCTTTTCTGGAGGGCATTTTGCCGACCCTGTGATGTCACGGTTAACAGAATGGCACCTATAGAGGGCACCAATTGGGCCGGCCATGACCTTGAACTGTTCCCATCGTTAGCTAGATGCCTCCTTGGCCTTATGGTGTGGTATAGGCTCAATGTGGCTACTTTTGGTGGCTTCTCCTGCTCTAAACGTAGCTGTATAAAGATCTGAGCCCCTGTTCACCCCCTCACTCTCTGCTGGACTGAAATTAGTGCACACCAGAAAAAAGTCTCAAAAGCCCTGACATTCAGCCATCAGCCATTCACAAGGTTAACTATACAAAATCTAATAGATTACTCTATTTCAGTATTGCTGCTAATACATGACGGCCAGCTACAGGCAGCAGGTCGTTTTAATTAATTTAATATTTTGAAATGGTATTTCTCGAAATATGGCTACCAAGTGTGAACTAGGCCGGTTTTCCCTCGGAAGGTCACATATACAATAGCAATGGTACAAAATTCAAAATATCCCCTTGACTAAAGCATGCTGTTATACGTACATAATAGCTATAAGTAATTTGTGACCGAATCTACGAAAATCAACCATGTCAGTGCAAATTACATATAGATATACACCTAGTTAGATTTTCATTAATACGTATCTTTAGTTCTAAAAGAGATACCGTATAGCTGGTTTTATTTACGAGGCACAATTTTTGTGAATTGTTCATTTTTATAGTCTAGCAGTAATATTTGCTATTATTTAATTTGCAAACTGCATGACAGCTACATAGAAAAGTCTATTGTTATTTGTATTTATGTCAGTTTAAAATTTGCTAGCTAGCTCGTGATTCCTCACAAAGTTCGCACAAATTAGGACCTCACAAATAAAACCCGCTATACGGTACGTATTTGCATGCATTCTGTAAGCTTCAAAACATTCTCCATTAAATTTTGCATTCATCATGTATTTTGTTTATACATATACGTAGCTATAGCCTAACTATAGCTATGATAAAAACAAGGTGATGTATTACCATTAGGCCTGAGTCAATTATGCTTGAAAATTTGCCTAAAATGCTTTTGGAAATTTCCCAAAAATTTCCCTATCATGCTTGGACTCTTTCCAGCCTATTATGCTCGATTATGCTAATAGTAATTACAGCTGTGAGTTATGTACATAATTAGCTCTATTACATAACTGTGTATACAGCTTTGAGTTAGTTGCATTAACTGCGTATACAACTGTACTATGGCTTTAATTACAACTCATTATCTGTGACACGCGCCACAATGTACTATACAGTACATATATACGTATGTACGTAGCTACGTACCCTTGGAAGGCTGTTGAAGCTATGTATATATACTACTACTATATCATCATCACGAACTTTGCAACAGCTGTTGCTGTGTCTGCTGTCACATGGAATTTACTAAAAATTACGATTTATTCCAGGATACTACCCAAATGCATGCCAGCATAGCAGGTAAGCCTATTATGCTTTAAATTAAATTATGCCAGCATATTTGATGCAGGCCTAATTACCATATATAGTATATACTTGGTACAGTAACAAAGTGTATAGCCATATAGCTACCTATACTATCCACATATATGATATTAATAGGCTTGAAAGCAGCCCTTTAATTTAGTACATAAGCTCAGTGACCAGGAAAATCAAGACACCTTGATAATCAGGACAGTTTTGATAGGTCCCAAGGTGTCCATATTACATACACAGGTTCCACTGTATGGTTGATGCTAAAGTGATACAGCAGCTACGTATAACTTGCTATAAATAGTAATTTTTGAACAACTAAAATGCAAATATCAGCTTACACTAGAAATATTGCTTATTATGCTGGATGTTTTGCACACCTATTATGCCGAGGATCAGCATTAGCTACTCCTTTATTTTGTAGGCTGAGAAATATATATGTACGTTGATTCAGAAAAAGTTATGTAAAATACCTTTAAAAATATTTGAGAGAGCTAACTACTTGCAGAAGGTAATGTACGTACTGCGTAGGATCACTCCACTGAACTAATATTGCAATAATTGAATTTTAAATCTCCACAAATCAGTAGATGAGAAGATTTGCTTCTATATAGCCACATTTGCATAGATTAATAGCAGACTGGATTGGGTCTATGGAAGGACTACGACATACACATCTCAGCAGCTGGCAAACTATCACTACCAAGCAGTTTAATATTTAACCAAAAATTGCTCCTTTAAAGTGCTCTCAGAGAAAATCACTTCATCATAGAGTTTAAAAAAGAAAACATATAATATTATAAATATACAACAACACATATTCCAGTAGATCTATACGTATCGTTAGGGCTGGACGATAGTGAATGTGACCTACTATCACAATAGTACGGAAATATATCACGATAGTGAACACTATCACGATAGTTCTGTATGTCATTAAAAGTAGTGTAGCTAGATGGGTCACTGTAGGTGTAATTATACAACAACTTCACTTTATGTAACTACTAGAAATTTTACTTGAAAGAGCAAGGTTGCAATGCTAAATTTTACTTGACACCATGCATAGGTAGGGAAATATCACAATAGTAAATAATATTATCATTATCATGATAGTTGACCAACCATCACGATAGTCCGATACTATTGCCCAGCCCTAAACTATGTATGGATCAAAATTAATATAACAAGAATAAACTGCCGGTAAAGTAAGCCTCACTAATGTTAGCTATATAGCCAATTATTTACAGTATACGTATATACGTAGCTACATTATTCTTGATATAATTTATCATCATCGAGTCACTAATACAAGCATCCAAAGTGTGGATCAGACGAAATGAATTGAGCTAGCATATAGATAAAATGTAAGAATGGCTACTTCAGTAGCATACCTATGATGCTGTACTTACATATTAAGCACCTGTGACATTTAACTATTTGTTCACATACGTATATTGTAAGGATATTAGGTTGATTATTATCTTACGTACAAAGCTGCATAGACAATAATGATTACAAGTATATCTCCAATATAATGCATTGGTAACAATTATAAGAAGTGGCAAAGCTGCTCCTTTTCTTGTAGCTCAGTGTATTCCAAATAACGCACGACAAAATGCTCAAAAGTTTAAAATATACAAGTCATAGCAACAACACAATTATAACCCTCACCTTAATACAGCGGTATATACCGTTTTATCCCGTCCTCCTCGCCCGCCCTTAAATTTTTAGAAACTAAAACCCACAATCGAACTGAAAGTCACACATTCTACCACGATGGATCAGTTAACTACGCTAAAGTTGAATATCGATAAACTGTTAGAGCTTAGTAAGCAACAGAATGAAAGACTTGCTGATATACAGAGAAAACTTGAGCTTACAATTACATCGGCCAGCTTTACTTCATTAGCTAACAGAGTGGATCGCATAGAAGCGGAAAGTTCAAGGGGAAAATCCTAGGGCCTGAAATTACTACCTCAGGAAGCATACAAGTTCCTAGCGAACTGATATCGGTAAGCGTCGCTTCATTGAAGAAGAGATTGGAACGTATCGAAGAAAACTCCACTCAAGATGCTACCTCAGTGCCGCGGGCTCTTACAGAAAGAATAAAAGTTTCCAAAGAACTATCGGTAATATATTCATATTTTTGCGTATTGACCATAGCTACTTGTACTGTATATATCATATATGATTGCATCAATGTGTCATTATATAGCTATGTGGAGCAACTTTACATGTCAGCAAGGATATTTAATTCATAGCTTGCCAAGTTATTATATTGTATGACCAGGGCATGTATGAATTTCATAACTAGGTAATTATTTTAACCACCATGTTAACCTTCTCATTGTGCTCTATACCAGAACCCAGGGGTCCTCAACTGTGAATTTTCATCGACGTGATTCGGAATCCTTTGGAATCCAAGATTCCAGAATCAATTCTTGTGATTCCTGTTTACCAAATAAGGGTATGTATATCACGTGATTCATAATATATGGAGAATTACTAAATTTGTGGAGCAGTTATGATTCCTGAATCAAGAATCTCGACGTGATTCGTTGATTCCAACAGTGATTCCTAGAAATTCCTAGAGCCATCAACGTGATTCGGAATAGTTGCGGACCCCTCGACCAGAACTTATATTTATGAATATCTCTATCTTGGCTATACCGTATACGTCAAAACGTTCGAGGGGGAAAACTTTCGCGGTTTTCGCGGATTTTAGCAAAACGCGAATGTTTTACCATTGAAACTTTTCCTGCTTTACAATTAGAAAATAATTACCGTTCGCAGTGAAGTCGTTCTCCAATCGCAGGTGTCCAATTGTCTTGATACACATGATAACCACAGACAGAACTGTCGGTTTCAAATTCGGCTTCAGCCATGCGCCCAGCGCGCGTGTTAAACTTTATTCTAATTTGCGCACACTCTAAAATCCGTATTGCAGAGGCGCGCGTGGGTTTTAAGGCTGCAAACCGCGAAAGTTTTCCCTACATAATGCACATTGTTGATGAACCGCGAAAGTTTTCCCCCTCGAATGTTTTGACGTATACGGTATTTTGTACTGTATTTTGATACACATGCTCTTGTTCCTACAATCCCACAGGCAAATATTAAGGAAATTCATAAATCAGCTGAAATGAAATTCAGAGGAGACGATAAGTTAGTAAGACTCTTAATAATCTGTTGTGCATAAATGATTATGTGTATTCTATAGCTTTCATACACCGCACAACAAAATGGTGGCTGAAATTCTAGAGCATCAACTTCAGGAAATGTTTGAAGATAAATACAACTACCGACAGATACACAGTTAGTATACTGTATTATAGTGATGGACAAAATATTGATGGATATACGTACTCTTCATCAAGAAATTTGACGGGGAAAACATTGATGGATAGAATCTTAGGCCACCTGTAATGTATTAACTACAGTGTATACTACTGGATACTATTTAGAGGGAAAATGTTGATAGATTGCTACGTACATAGCTTAGTGCCAAATTTGTTAATAATTAAATGCAATTTTAAAATTTCACTGAACCTGTGCACATCAGGATCTGCAATACACATCAATACAGAAATGTATCAATGAGTATCACGATACAATACTGTGCTACATAGCTACATGAATATTGAAATATCAAAATATCTGAGTGGTACATATGCTATGTTGTTAATTATATTTTGTGTGTTTAAAGTAGGAGGTAAACACTTTATACTTGTAAGACAAGTACTAACATACGTACCTGCACGTAATTATGTAAAATTTAACTTGTGGGTTGATTGATTTTAAGGCACACGTAAATAATGACATATTATTTCCCTAATTACAGTTAAAGGTATCGTGATACAGTATTGTATGAGCAACTTAACTGTGATACTTTCATTTTATACTGAAAGGCTTTGTTTTATAAACCATATGCTTGAGTAGGCAAGCATTAGTACTTGTGTTTGAGTTGGCTTTTTTGAGCTTAAAATGTACTGTATCGCAGACCACTAGAGTACACATGTGCATATTGGTGACTGGCTATGCATAACCCACCATGTTCTCATGCAAACTTTTACCCATTTTTAAAACTTCAATATGTCATAACTCTTGCTGTTTCTTGTAATTTTCTAGAAATTTACGTATTTATTGTCAAGTTACGTAATTAACTACATTTTATTATAAAACTGATGAAACTAACTGGATTTTACAGCTATTTTTATGGTGCAGTGAGGTTATGTAAAATATGCGGACATAGATTTCGCAGTGCCAGTCTCATTATTTGTGTAGTACAATTAATGTTTTGACTGGGAAAATATTACCTGTAGGAGCTGTTCATAGATACTATGAATCCAGATGCAGAAGAGTCAATGATAGTAGGCCAGAGAGATGGGCCCAGGTAACAAGGAATAAGGAGAATGCACGGAAGTTTGCTAGGAAAAGATGGGTATGCTATAGAGCTATAAGATGCAATGTTGTGTATATAATTATGCAGAAATTTTTGAGGAACATAAAATTGTGTATTTTGCTGAGTGTAAAATTTTACTCCTTGAATAGAAGCATTGGCTTAAGGAAACGATGTATTCAAGTAATTCAACTAATTCAACTTGATCAGCAAACAATACCGTATAGCATAAATATTGACAGATTGACTAATTTATATATTTGACAAAAAATATTGACAAAAGTTGCTTCAAGCCTCCATTTCTATTTAATGTACAATGCAAGCAAAAGTATGGCAGCGCCATGTTCTGTAAGATTTCTGACGAAAAATATATTGACGAATGGACAAATTTTCGTCAAATTCGTCAATATTTTTTACCCTCAAAATTTTATGCTATGCGGTAAGCCGTATAATATTTTCAGATTTGCCTTCTACATCCGTCAAAAATGAAAATTTCCATGCAAATAGAATAGTGATATATATACAATCTAATTGGGGTGATAATGTAAAAGCTATGTATACATATGTTTTAATGAAGTTGTATATGCATACGTATGTATTAATTGTCAACATGAAGTCAGAATTATTGTGACACTTGGAAGCCATACATACATACCTCATTGAGCTTAACTTAATCTTTTTAGGCAAGAACCAACCTGTCACCTTGTACTACAAAAGTTATTTGTAGGTTCACAAACATAGGAGAAATTATTTGAAAAAGAGTGAATTTAAGTATTGGGAGTGTGTTCCCATAGAGGTAATGAGCTCTGAAGAAGAAACTCCAGATGGGATCATTTACACACACAAGCCTTCTTGGTGATCCAATGGTATAATATACATACGTATATTCAACAGAGCATGAAGTGACAGTCACCTGAACACTGTTGAGGTTGACTTGTATAGAATCCTGTTTTGACCTGTCAAGTGTACTGCTAATACCATAGAACGGGGTATTTTTGATGTTAAAATATTTTGTTTTAAGAATGAAAATTTACAAATCACAAAATATTTAATATTGAAATAAATTGTTTCTGTGAAAACGAGGCTTCTCATTGATTTTTTGAAATATCCAGCCTCACACACAACAGCCTTTCAAATCCAAAGGTATATATATGTATAATTGTATTTGTCTCTTTTATATCATAAAAATATTCTGCATGGGAATGGGAAGCAGCCATTTAGCACAACACCGATGCCATGTCCCACTATACCACTACACAAGCATACGTACATATTTATTTCTATTTCATCTTGTATTCATCCATTTTATCGAATACACGGCACTTTTATTAATTTGCAAATTGTCTAATTTTGTTTCAATGGAGCAAATTATTTTAACACAATAATTAACGGCACAAAAATATCCCATTCTATGGTATCTTGGGTCCGAACAAACTTCATCCTGTGCTGACATGTGTCCGAGCATTATTCAGTTTTTATTTCATGCTCTTTCTTGTAATATCAAAGATATATATAGCTACAAATAATGACTTTATACGTGTGCATGTATACCCATAGCTCTTGATGCCTTGATCAGAAAACCGGATCAAAGGATCAAAAAGAAAAAGCCTACAAAAATAATCAAGTCAGTCGGAGACCCTGTGTACCGTCCTACTCTCAACGGACTGAAGAATTGGATTATCAATCCTTCTAATGAAATAATGTGTGAGTGTTGTATGCATGAATATGCTTTATATGCTTTATAAGTTATCTGGCATAAATTTATTTGTTTTAATTTTACAGTGGACCACAGCCAACAAGAACAAGAAAGTGCTGGTAATTTATACATAAGTAGTCTAGCTACATATGCATGTACTGTATGAATGTATGTATGGATGTAAATCACACAAACATATGCACATACGGTATGGTGCACAAAAAAACTTTGCTACATGTTCACGAATGTTCATGAGCACTTCGTATGAGCCATATCGCGATTAGCTCTGCGAAGCAGTAATGATATTCACAAACTACTGGCAAAGCAGTAATGACATTCATGAAATAATTAATTACTGTCTTGAACAGATTACCATTGTTAATGAATTGTGTCATGGTCTAAGTTCGCGAACCAGTGCCCAAGCTCATTAGCTGGTGCCAAGTGTCGTGAACTAGTGCTCATTGGCGACAAACTCGCCGCTAACTGGCAACATCAGAACTTATACGAATGCTTACGAAACAATCACGACAAAGTGCAAAGATTTTTGTGCACTCTACCGTAAATACATACATACGGTCAGTATTTGCAAGTATGGTTATTGTACATACAGGCAAGCAAGTAATAGAAGAAGCATCGAGTAGCAATATGGAACAAGATGGAACAACATGCATGCAAAGTATGTACTCTCGGGCTACATGCTTTATAGCTACTTATTAACACACACGCTCATTTGTCATTTATATAGTGAACCATTGCTCTACTTCATCATCTACTTCACAAGGTAGCTATACAAATGTATAAAGTTAATGCAGTATCTTTGTAAATTTCTTTATATCCAGCAAATCCAAGATGCAATTCATGGGAAGCAAATTTTCAAGGTGAAGAACTAGCTAGATTATTGCAAGATGAATGATTGCTTGCACAACACAGATTTCTCAGATATTGCTATGGAATTAGAAGGTAAATGTTCATGGCTTCACGCACACACACACACGCATGCACACTGTTTAGCGGCACAGTTGCCCTGGACAGACAAACAGACACGCACACGCACACACAGTTGCACATACACATAACACACTAGTGATGTGTGATACATATTGATGTATCGAAATATCTATATGTATCGCGATACAATACAGCTACGTATGTTAGTGTATCAATCTTTTCAGTTTTGTGCAATTTAGCAGTGTAAGCAGTTAGTTTACCTATTTTATAGACTGGTTTTCTAACAATGCAGTGGATCGATAGCTTATACCGAAGTGTGCAAATTATTGGCTGCCCATGTAGTCATTTAAAACGTTAGGTTTATCATAAAGACTACATGTATTGTGATACTGTATCGTACTGTGACTACACATCATTTAGATAGGGAGATACAGTGTTTCAGGTGTATCAATTAGTACACACATAATTAATCACTAGTGATTTTTCAGACATGAGCACTGCATCATCTGCGACAGTCACTACAGAATTGCTGGCTGGAATTCCCAGACAAAACCCCAGTACATCACTTGGTAGGAGAGATTAAACTTCAGAAGATTCCTTATAATAATGTTTTACAGGAGAGCAAACAACTTCACACACCAAACGTGCCTCATCACCATCAAGATGCCAATCTCATTATTCATCCCCACCCCATGAGGGAGACAACAACAAAGATGATGACAATGATGATGATGATACTGATAATGATTCAGATTTCAGCTTCGGGGTGCATAATGATGATAATTGAGGAAGACAAACATCTAAATAGATGGAACTATCGTGCATTTTATTGACATGATTTTTGTTGATTGTAAAAAGCTAGCTACATCAGGTAGGTATTTCAAAATACTGATTAAATTTACAAAAATATTTCAAATATAATTATATCAGCTACACTTCAATATATAGAAAAAAGAGTTAGCTATGTATGGCATGGCTGCATGGATGAGTAGCTGGTAGGGCTTCACCGATTCCAAATTTTACCGATACTTAAAATTAATGTAGTTTAACCATTGACCGATCAAACTACTAGTTGGCAAACTCTGTGTGGTATAGATGGTATCTCTCTTAGGGTGTTTCACAGTATAGCTACGTATCTCGTAGTTATGGTATAGCAAAGCATATACGTACCTCAGTTCATCCTTTTATATGTATAGCCTTAAAGTGCATAAGACATGTATAGGTACAAGGTAGGGTGTGTAGCTAGTTATTAGACACTAGGAAACTCAATTTTATACCTCTCCAAATTACACCCTATAATCTTGTCTATAATATGAAAGTTCCAGATAACTTGCAATCCCTTTGCTTACCCATCTTGTCACACTACTCACAGTAGCTGCTACATATAATATAGCTATATTGCTTTCAGATGTTCTCACAATGTACTGAACTATGTGCATGTGTAGATTACTGACATGCAAAAATCGTTTACAGCAGCACGTGTGCGTGATCAGGTAAAGCTCCCATACTCAGTGTGTCACACCAATAATAATAATAATTGTTGCGGTCACAAGTTTACGAGACCGGACAAAGACTTAGCCGGGTTAGCAGTACTCTCAGTACAGTGACGCCGCTGAAACTCTCAGTGTTCAAGATTTTATTACAAGATTTCGATTCCCGAGCTCTATATACACGGTATCACTAGAGTAGGCTAAAATAGCGATAGTAACTCGTTAGTATATAGCTACGTATAGTTACGCATATTACCCCGTATAATTATTGATTAATGGAACTATGTATAGGCTATGTCACTAAGCTACTATGCATGGCCATCATATATATATAGCTATAGCTATAGCTAAACAGTGGTGGAATTTACGAGGGAATTTATAATTACTTGCGTTTCTTATTGTTCATTGGAAAATTTTCCGTAAGAACGTGGGTATAGACTATACTAGACTAGATGAAAGAATAGTGATACATCGCTCAATCCCCCGGTTTCCTACAAACAAATTAAATAGTTGTCAAAGCAGAAGCCACTACATATGCACACATAGCTAATGATCTAATGTAAGGAAAGTAGCTCATGAAAATATTTTTACCTTTTAAGTCATTTAATGAGATAATCAAAACCAACTGACGAAACACTCTAATAAAACAATCATTGCTATAATGTCATGTAAATTAACACAAAGCAGATACTCTGATATAGTATTCAAACATTCTATTAAAGCAGTCAGGTTTACTTAGGTAACTCTAATAGAGCAGTCAGGTATTTTGAGGTAGCCATGTGTTACTCTAATAGAGCAGTCAGAGAAGACGACAAGATGATGGGTTTTTAATTGTAAGAATATAAATTAATATTGTGAGAATAATGTATAACATTGGAGCAAAGATTCAAGGAAGAATAATGCAAAGAATTTTGAGGAAAATTAGCTACCTCAGCCCTATAATCTCCAGATGCGTGGCTAACATAACCAATCCTCAGTTGAGGCCACCTAGCTACAGTTATAGCAAGACAACCCCACCATTTTGATGTTCTCCACCACAAACCATAATATAATATTGCTGCCTGATATCTATACAGTTTATATGTGACTGGGTCTGCGAAAACAGATCTCATCTCAGTGTACATTCACAATCAGTTTATCACACATAACTCACCCTGTGGGTAAGCTATAGCTAGCTATACAAATTAACAAACAGAAACATAATTATCTATAATACTAGGGATAGAAATGATACAAATTTTTAGCAACTTAGCATAATCGCAAGGGAAGTTATATAGTTCATTGAATATGCATGTGCATGTTGATGTACTGATATATAAGACCTGTTTTTCCAGACTTGGTCACAGAATTATAGCTATAGCTATAGCTGTACATCTAACTAATTAACTGAAGAAGTTTTAGCTATACACTGCAGCTGGACCATAAAAACTGGATCACACAACCAGGTAGCTATAGTAAGTATACAAACATTAGCTATACTACGTAGCTACGTATGTATTCTTGATTTACATTAATTGTACAGGTATAGCTACAAATCATGGATGCCAAAAAGGTTTTTGATGAATTTAATCCAAAATTGGTTCAATTGCTGCCATCACATGATCCTTATTTCATTGCTGAGTTGACCCAGCAGGGTCTTGTTTCCAAAACCCTTAAGGAAGAGATGATGACAACACCCACAAGAGCTAACGCAACAACTCATTTTTTACATGAAGTAGTAGAGCGTTCCTTAGACATTGAGGATGGAGAGCCTTTTGAAAAGCTTCTACTAATAATGGAGAAGTTTGGTGACTTATCATTAAATAAGCTGGCTAGTAAAATAAAACAGAGAATGACTATGAGTGACAGCACTTGTATAGAAGCCCAATCAAATATTGTTGATAGCAGATTACCTAAGACAGGTATTAATTTATGTAGCATTGTAGCTAACTACGTACCTCAAGTAATTATGACTGAGTGCAAATACAGGTCTTATCTGCACTATGGCTGAGCGATTATCATGATAGTACTCACTGTTGTGATAGTTTGGGACTGTTCATGAATAAGATAGTAGACTGCTTGACCATTAGAATAGTAAATTTATAAGAATTTATATAAGCAATTTGACTGATATAAATTTTATGAAATACCTTGAGTCATGACCACTGATAATACTTGACAAATTCATGTTCCTTTGCTTTTAATCATGCATGGTATAAATCTACACTAGTATTCATAATCGTGAATACTAGTCACTGTTTCTACTATCATGATTGCATAATTTTCATTATCGCTCATGATCAGCCCTAATCATCCAACTGCACACATTTAGGTATAATTTCCCTTGTGATTTAGCTACCTAGCAACAGCAAACTGGTATCATTCATACTTCATAGTCCTACGTATGTGTAGTCTCTCTTGTACCAAATTTAATTTGTGTACCTATAGCACTGAACTACATGTGTCTTCAAAGTCAGTTGCAGACTCAGTGACATATTAACGTACTTAGCTACGTAGGTAGGTAGCTAGCAATGTACGTAACATTTTTGTATTTCTGCTTTAAAGTTAAATGTACTACCGACGAAGTGTCAGCAAATCAAAAGCAAGCAGCCTCACAAGAAACCATCTCAACAAAAGTAAGCTATGTGGTATGTACGTATAGTTATAACATGACATAGTAAAATGTAAGCAGTGAAATTAATGTGACAGCATAATAAGCATAATACTGATGATAATAGACTAGTATATTATGCCAGAATAATGCTAGCATATTTGTGACTGTCTCTGCAAAAACTGACCATGTTCACACCAAAACTGAAATCACTTTTATTGCACAAGAGCATAGCTACACTCAATAACTATCTATGCACAGTGTCTCCACTGTCCAATGTGAGCGGGTCTGCTTTTCTGGAGGACATTTTGCCGACCCTGTGATGTCATGGTTAACAGAATGGCGCCTATAGAGGGCACCAATTGGGCTGGCCATGATCTTGAACTGTTCCCATCGTTAGCTAGATGCCTCCTTGGCCTTATGGTGTGGCATGAGCTCAATGTGGCTACTTTTGGTGGCTTCTCCTGCTCTTCTGTTGGACTGAAATTAGTGCACACCAGCAAAAATGTCTCAAAAGCCCTGAAATCCAACCATCAGCCATTCACAAGGTTAACTATACAAAATCTAATGGATTACTCTGTTTATTGCTGCTAATACATGATGGCCAGCTACAGGCAGCAGGTTGTATTTTGAAATAGTATTACTCAAAATATTACCAAGTGTGAACTAGGCTGGTTTTCCCCCAGAAGGTCACATTTGGTGAACTCCAATAAAACAGCCAAGGTTATTAAAATACTCTAATAAAGCATTCATAAACTAAAATGCTGTATGCAATGATGTGCAAATTGAAACACTGACATAATAGGGAAGGCATAACGTAACTAAAAATTTTAATAGCAAAATTTTGAGCATAAACTATTTGGTGTAAAACTATTGCGGCTGAGTAAAAATTACGAAGACCATGTATAAGTTTTCCCCCTCAACTGAATGTTTTGTCGTATACGGTAAGTACTACATTTTGAGCACCGGCTATTAATTTTATCAATGTTCACTTACTTCCACATCACTTCCACTGATTACATGTAACTGTTGGGCAAAAATTTTCAAAGATATGTAGCTACTGTACGCATAGCTACAATTTTTTATGGATTTTAAATTTTTGGTGACACTCATAATACGTAATATATACACAGCGTAACTACGTATATTCCTATATTTTCCTCAATAATATATATCTAGCTGGCTAGCTGGCTATAGGCCATTATAAGTACCACAGAAGTACAGATAGCCACGTATAATTATAGGTAGCTAGATATTGTTAATATCCACAAAGTTGTAATACGTACAGTAGCTAGATACTTATATAGCTGTGTATGTATTAACGATACTATAGTGATATGCAACAGTGAAAAAATCATATGAAGTAATTTTCCTCCATTAGGAGACATCTCCCTTTGCAGAAGCCTTACAAAGTGGTAACTATCATATCAAGTGGACGCCTTGTTCTGACTTACCTATTCCAATGTATGATGCCTATGTTGCTGTGTCCAATGGAACAATCTATTGCACAGGTAGTTGCCCTAACGAAGACAATCAACACAACGTGTATTGTTATGACACAAAATCTAACCAATGGAAGCAGTTGCCAAGACCGGGACATTTCTTGGGTGTCATACACATGGTAGATGACAAACTGACCATATTTGGTGGCATGGATTCAACTACTTATAGTATCCATAACAAGGTCACCACCTACAACAGCAAAACAAACAGCTGGTATAGTTGTTATCCCAACATGTTACACAAAAGATTCAGGCCAGGAGTAATAACTTCCCATCATCACATAATTGTTATGGGAGGGAAGAGTAGTCTCTACATCATCCTTGATAAGATTGAGGTAATGGATTGTCAAGGTAAACTACAGTGGAAAGAAGTTTCTATTCATTTACCAGTTCCAATGTGGGCCATAAAACCCACTATCTCTGGAGATTACATTGCTATAGTGGGATACAGTAACACTAGAGGTCGTAACAGAGGATATTATCAGATTACAACACAGGAGTTATTATTGTCATTGGATCAGCCATTTGCTACTGGTGCGGTATCTCCACGATGGAAAAGGGTATCCATAGCTACCCATTATGACACTGCTACTGTTCCCTACTCTGACCCACCTGTGATCATCGGTGGTGGTAGTCGTAATGGCATCATCCTTACATCCAATATCACTCTATATGATGCCACAAAGAAGTTATGGAGGAAAGTGGGTTCACTCACCAGTGCTAGAGATTGTATTGGAGTATCAATACTAAATGATAATACCATGATCATCGTTGGAGGGACACGTGGCGGTGAATGTGTTGAAGGGGCTCTGGCATCTTCCCTTACTACAGTCGAGATAGGAAATATTGTTCCTAACAAATAACTAGTGGCACCTTACCATTTGTTAGTTGAAGATGTAATTAAACTTGGATAGTTTAATTACATAACTGAATTATACAATTACATAGTTACAATGTAATTACATAATTACATAGTATAGTACATAACTGAACATTTGGTAGGCAACTGAACGTATTAACATTTGATAGTATACCACACAGATAAAAATTACGCAGGTAACAAGATGTCTTAAGATTTGGTAGGCAAAAGATAGCTAAACATTTGATAGGTAGCTAAGATTGTTAGGTTACTAGACTCTGCAATTGGATTGGCAAATAGATATAATCACATTTGTTACTCGACAGAAAATTTGAACATTTGATAGTCAGATACTCAACTTAAATTTTTTTAGTAAATTGAACAGATTATCATTTAATAATCAATCACACAGCTAAACATCTCTTATGCAATGAGATAGTTTAAATTTTGATGGTTACCTAAACACCTTATCATTTGATAAAAGACATTGAAATTCAATGTGTGTTAGTAAATGATGGCTAGCTACATACGTATGTGTAGCTACAGTACTACCATCTGATTTTTTTGTGGTTTGTAAGCCCCTCAAATTGGTGGTAGTCTTGGCTGTTTCAGTGTTTCTCACCGCCTTACCTTGACTAAACATGCAACTATGGAATGATAAGCATACGTACATAAGTTCTTGGATTGTAGTGTAAGCAAATAATCGTTTCATGGAAAATTAAGGATATCAATTATCTTTAAACAATAAGTAGCTATACCCTCAGAGTCAGTGAAAGCCTACTATGACGGATCACATGATCTCAGGTGCACTGACACTGACTAGTTGGCCTGTTGTTAGTGGATAGGCTAGACTATAATGATATTATATATATGCTAAATAATTATGTACCTATATCTGAGACTAGGCGTGGAATCATGATGGAATTGAGACAACAGAGTATGCTTTTATACAGCTACGTACCTGTTTCATCATGCATGGATTCCTCAGCAAAACAACATATAGTTCTCTCTTGGGCTTCCAAATGCCTTCTGTGTACGTCTTCCACTGTAGGGCTGTGTCTATTATGCCTGAAAATAATTTAATTGCCTATTATGCTTTTTGGAATTGTTCCAATTTTGTGCCTATTATGCTAGATTTTATGTTACTCCACAATCAATTTATGCTATTACTAATACACAGTTTAATATAAAGCTCACTTGTTTATGAACCTCCAGTTACTTCTACATACAGCATAAATTCTGATCTGCCACATGCCAGTGGTATAACAGCTTTCAATTATTATAATTGATTTTAGAGGTGCCTAACACATAGCGACTATGAAGGAGTTGTAGGTGTGTATTATCTATGGTAGAAGCTATGCCTTGTGTATTTCTGCTATTGTGAAGTGTTGAATGGCAGTGGGGGTGAGTGTATTTTATAGTTTTTAGACTGTATAAATGCACCAGTAGGTTTTATTTATGTAGTTTGCGTCCCGCGCCATAAATTTTGCCTATTATACTGGCATCATGCTTGATGCTTTAGCACACCTAGCTGCGTAATCGACACAAGCCCATTCCACTGCCTAAGTGACAATTTAAACACCATGCAGTTACTGTAATAATTTGTGCAGGCGCTAGTATAGACCTGCGCTAGTATCGGTAGTACCCGGCAAGTAGCGCAAGATGGCTACCCTTGCACAGAGCCTACTAGCTTCAGGCAGCTACGATGAAAGCAAACGATCGCGACGCAGCAGCTTGGCGGACGCAGGGGAATCACAGAAATTGGCGCTAGCGAATAAACTTCGTAACCAGAAAGGTAAGCGATAAAACACGATGCATATTTTCGCAGCTTAGTGCATATATGCGTATGCAATCGCGGTAACTACTGCAAACATTAATTTGGTAGCCAGCGAGTCGGTGAGCATGGCTTAAAAAGACTCTGAGAAGGGGTTGGGTTTATTTACGGTCACGGATTTCAAGCATGTGATTTCTTAGCTACCACAGCCATTACTTAAGTAAACTTAGCTTTATATGGATGCATGTGGTTTAGTCTGCACCATTAAAGAGCAAGCAAAGATCCAATCATTTTATGTTAAAATTCAGCTTAGCTATGACACATATGTAACTATACATGCAGTTCAAAATTAGTGAAGGGCATTCTTTTGGGCTCCCTGTACTATCCTATTCCAGCACCCTATTTCAATGTATACCACCTTTAAGTGTGTTGATGTGTTGATTACCTTCTTACCATACTTTTAAATTAGATGATGAACTGCTTGACCTGTTTACTATTGATGAGGCTGTGGAGAAGATGGGCTTTGGTGTGTTTCAACTATTAGTGGCATTGTTCACAGGATTTGTATGGGTGAGTAAAATATACTTATACGTACGTATACAAATCACGTCCTCACTGTGTTACAGTACAAGATGCCATTTGCAATGAAGTATATGCAATAATGCAAAAATCATAATAAGGACTTAATCATTATGTAAACAGTAACAGCTGCACTTAATGGGGCGGGGAGCATTCAGTCCTCCTAGGTTAATTCCCCCTAGGCTTTGGAATATAAAATTGAAATTTTATATACAACTACGTTGAAGACTATAGACTATTGGTGCTTATGTAACCCTTTACATTTTGAAAAGCTTAAATTTGCTCCCCTCTCACCCAGGTGAATTTTCTGGATTCAGCCCTGCATAATATTACTGTAAGCACAAACCAGTCAAGCTGAATCAGACTGGCTTTACAGGGCTATGTATGTATTTGTAAACAGAGGCTTGTGTGTTGGTCTGTGTTGAGGCGCACACCCAGAATTCCATCTTCGAAAATATGGTTATGTCCATCTCCTGCTACCAGGCTTAGGGAACAATCTCCATACATACATATATGTACGTAGTTATAAGTACATACGTATCAAGACTGCAAGACCAGTACATACATACATACATACATACATACGTAGATAGATAACAACAAGGGTTATATATTCTATTTCGTACTCTATTGATTATATAATCATGCCTGAAGATTCCTTATGCCTGATAGCAGCAGGAGATAGATGTAGCTTCCCAATCATTGATGTCTCGCCAGGACAGACAACACAGCTAAAGACAGTGGAATAATAGACAGTGGATATAGTTCTGTAAAGCCAGTATGATTCTGACAAAAGCATGCATGGGTTTGTAAAGAGAAGCTAGTCTAAAATACGTACCAGTATTCCATCATTCCAGTAGTTCATTCCTTAGTTAAGTATACACCTTGCAAGTCCACTAGATTGAGAAGTTCCACTGTAAAGTATTAGGTGCTATATATACAGTATTTCAATTTGCAGGTGATAGAAGCCTTTGAAGTGATGATATTGTCAATATTATCAGCTATAGTGAAGTGTGAGTGGAACTTGAGTTACACTGAGGAAGCTCTCATCACTACAGTGAGCTTTACTGCACATATCAAATGAGTTGTCAGTGTGATGAATTGCAGGTTGTGTTTTTAGGATTGCTCATCGGTGCCCCCATATGGGGCTTTCTAGCTGACAAATATGGAAGGAAGAAGGTTTGTAGTTTAGCTACATAAGTATATTTTTCACTAACTTGTTAGAGAAGTTAATAGATACGTAGCTACTTACGTATTTTGCAATTGGTTTCGAACACCATATAATAATTATAAGGGAATTTTCAAGGTACAGATGCTGCATTTTAAACTTCGTTGTGAATAACTTTTTGAGGATACCCATTGTGTATATAATATTATATCAGGCACTCATTAGCACTAAAAACCTTTGGAGTGTAGCAAGGTTGTGAGCTACTCTACAAAAACAGCAAAAATTTTTTACCTCAAAACTTCCCAATATGTGATCTGGCATGAGAAAACCGGGCTACGTATGTACACAAAATACACCTATTCATATCATGGTACATATTATGTAGTTATACATAAGATTTTCACAATCTGTAAGCTGCATGAGATTCCCTATTAAAAGCTGCATGAATTTTTGTTACAATCCTATTTTTATATAAAAAATTACTGAAATTTTAAATCCTGAAATTTTATGTGCACATACATCAAGACCCATTTTCCCCATGCCGGATCACATATATACAGTAGATAATCTGCTCAGCAAAAGCCTTTCAAATAAGATATTTTTGTTTTTATTCATAAACCAGGTACAGTATTCACAATACGTATATATTTTTAAAACTTTCCTTGTGAAATTCAGGGAGATTAAATCCTGTGAAATTTTACAGAAATAAAATGCAATTTACCTTTTGTATGCCAAACATCAATTTAAAATTTGTAATTTGCTATTATTGTAATTCTTATAAGGTTTATTGTGCAATCTCTATTGATAGGTTTTAATTGCAGTACTCGTTCAAATATTTACCTTTGGGATGATCAGTGCTTTTGCTCCAAACTACTTGTGTCTCCTGTTATTCCGAGGATTAGTTGGTGTCGGAATTGGAGGAGGATTTTTAGCGTTAGTACTGTATAATACGTTTTGCTGAAAATAATGCATGTGTGTTGGCTGTTTGATCCCGACAATACATCAGTGTTCAGGACACCTACATGTAGTTCCCTAGTGTTTATGTATATGTACATATTAACTAAAGCACTTACGTATCTTGACAACGTACAACTCCACTTTGTGACTAAATGTTTGAATCATTTGGTGTCAGTAAATTTGAGGTTTTAGCTATACTGTAGCTACATGAAAAGTTATAACTACATATGTACATTCATATTCAAAGTCAATACAATTATGAGACTGTATGTACGTATGTATGCATGTTTATTCATTGGCACAGTCCAGCATACTGCTTGGAGTTTCTGCCTGCAAAGACCAGAGCTGCTACATACTGCCTACTAGAGGTATACACGTATCATTACATATGTGCACATTTGCATACAGCAAATATCGTTCATTGTTTACAGTTTGCATGGGCCGGCGGTGCCATCATGGAGGCTCTGTTAGCACTGGTAGTGATGACACACTTCAATGAACATGGCTGGAGATGGTTGCTCGGATTTTCTGCTCTACCACTTGGATTTCTTCTATTGATACTACCAGTAAGATTGTGGGGAGGCTTACAGGACAATTTACTTTGCTATTAGTTTTTACCAGAATCTCCACGATATTTGATTATAAAGGGCCACGAGGCTAAAGCAACAAAGGTGTTAGCATTAGTAGCAAGGATAAACTGTGTACAAATGATGGCTGGACGGTTGGTGACTCAGGAGGAGAAAGAGGAATTGATAAGACAACGGAGTCAATCCATAAAAGAAAATGCTAACACTTTCGTCGAATCAACATTCTCTGAACGCAGACATCAGAGAACAAGTTCTGGTTCTACATCCGCATATGGCACTCTCCCAGGGGAAGAAACGCCCCCATTAGAAGATGAAGTGTTTGTTAGCAACAGTGGTCATGCCATAGATGTTTCAGAAGTTCAGAAACTGTTGTCAGAATCATCACAGCATTGTGTAGAAGACGAGGAGTGCTCCTGCTTGTGTGTCCGGAAGAGGATCAGAGACAAGGCGATAAATTATTATCACTGGTTTCTTCTCCTATTCAAAAATGGATGGTGGAAGACTACGCTACTACTATGGTATTTATGGTGAGTTCATCATTATGATTACAGTCCCTAGGAAAAAGTATTCTAACAATTATGTTATCTTTAATTACGTAGGAAAGAGGCAAAGGAACTTTTTATTATTTTATAATTCTCTATGTACATACATTTTTTTGTTGGTATTGTACAGCACAATTTCTTGACGGAAAATATTGACAAACGAGAAATTTGGCAGGGAATGTATTGACGGACAGTGTCCTAGATCATCTGTATTAGCTAAACAATATTGAAAGGGAAAATTTTGATGCATTACTGCATAGCTTAGTGTCAATATTTCTCTCATCAAAAAAATTGTGCTACATGGATTATCATTCTAAAAATTATGGAGTCATGGCGTCGATGACTTTTGCAACCAAGACACTTGTAAACTCATGCATACGTGTGTGTATATATATAGCTTTGAATTAGCCTATGTAAATAAAGTGATTTAATGATGAAGGCTGCGTGGATGTCACACAGGTTTACGGCTAATGTTATTTACTATGGAGGAACACTATTGACCACGTCAGTGTTTCAACTTGACAACCATTGTGGTAAGTGTCATGTTGGCATTGTTTCACATTAAGTATTCTCTCTCTCTTTCTCTCAAACACACATACGTAATAACACACACACACACACACACACACTCTCTCTCTCTCTCTCTCTCTCACACACACACACACACACACACACACACACACACACACACACACACACACACACACACACACACACACACACACACACACACACACACACACACACACACACACACACACACACACACACACACACACACACACGCACGCACACACACACATATACACACACAACCATACAGGTTTAAAGAATAAAGATGACAATTTTACTGGTTGCCGTACATTGAGTAATCAGGACTACCTTAATGTCGTGTGGACAACGTGTGCTGAGTTCCCAGGTGTGCTCCTATCACATAATACTCATGTATATATACGTAGCTTTATTCCAGGTACCATTTGGATTTTAACTCTACTACTAGTTATCGGAAGGAAGAAGGCCATGGCATTAACAACATTTCTTGCTGCTGCTTGTTTTAACCTGTTATTCATCTGTTCCGACAAGTGAGCTCCATATATTGTGAAGCAAGTATATGTACCTGTTTATGAACATGCATATCCATGTATGTACATAGCTATATACCGTATAGGCGGTAATTTTTGAGGCATGAAAATTTTGCTAAAAGCTTAAAAATAGGATTTTTGTGTTTATTTGCTCGCGATACATCTGAAGACTGGAGGATGCACGTTACACAGGCAATAGTATAATTGATGATGCACGAAATGTTTACGATTATATTTTCACGAAGGCTATTTTACTCACGAAATTTGTGAAAATTTCATCCCTCGAAAATTACCGCCTATACAGTACATATGCACGTACTGCAGTAGTCTTGTACAAGTTGAACAATGTAGTATTCTTGTACGTATATTAAAGTTAGAGAATGAAATGCTACAAGGAAAAACTGATATAATATGTTGCACCCCAAATCTCTGCATTAGAGATATTTAGTTAACCTGTATACATACGTACGTAGAAAAACAAAGGTTGTTACAATCTTGTAGCAACTTGTTATTGAAATGGTAGTAATGACTTGCTGAAGTACTTCACCTAAGTTGTTCTGCCAATTGATTTCTTAGCTGATTCATCAAACCTTAGCCGTGCCAAATATTTTGTATACAATAATGTACACACGTGCAATGTTCAATATACGTACGTATAAACGTATCATATCATTGTGTTTCATCTAGACTTGTGGTGACCATTATTTTGTTTGGCATTCGTGGATTTGCTACTGGCTTGTCCCAATCCATTGGACTGTACACACCTGAGGTGGGCTCACCTTATATTGTCAATAATATTATAGTGTATATTTACAGGTCTACCCCACTGCTATCAGAGCTTTTGGTGTATCACTTAGCTCCTCTTTCAGTCGAATTGGTGGAATGATTGCTCCTTTTATTGCTCAGGTAAATTGATAAGTTAACAGAATGCTGGCAAAGAATAGTGCTAATAATGCTGGCTAGTTACCGTAGCTACGTACATCTTGATGCTGGAATTTTCGATCTATAACTACATAGCTATAAACTTATGCCAGGATTGGCTTATACTGTATAGTATAATTGTGTGACCAGACCTGTAAAAATGAACCATAATGCTACGTATGTTAATTACACAGTTAAATTCATCTTATTACTAAATATTACAACCACATACTCAAGTACTACGCATACGCATGTGTAGCTACATATCTAATAATGCTAGGTATAAACCAAGGCATTGCCACTTAAGTAAGCACCCCAAAACTTGAACGGCTTCTTAAGTAACCAGAAAGTCTACATTTTCATTGCTTGAATGAGGGCAAAATCGTACTTACGTACAAGAACATATTTACAGTGTACATTGTCAAGCAGCTACGTACATTACTAGCCCTCGCATAGATTTGTTTGTATGCGTAGCTACTTATATACATAGACAAAAATTAGGGCTGTGCGATAATGGAAAAAAGTTATATCTCGATAACTCCTGATAATATTCATTACATTATCTCGATAAACGATATTATCTCGATAATGTTGTCAACATGAGGTTTTATCATCATTTTCCTCAATGTATAAAACTGTCAGGCAAACTTATCAAATAGCTACCAGGTAACTGCTTTAGTCTATAGAGGTAGGCTGGTGCTTGTTTAAGTGTTAAACCTCAGTGTTTGCATAAGGTATGGCTTCCTGGCCACCTCTAAGTGACAAAAAATTTAATTAAAGCATCTCAGTAAACACACTAATGTACATTGTGATAGTATCAATATGCTATCAGCCATTATCTTATCGTGATAATATTTAGATATCGAGAATAATAATTATTATCGTTTTATCATTATTATCACACAGCCCTAACAAAAATTAATCCAACAGCTTGGTTACTTTGTTATTCCAGGTTTAACTCCTTTTCCCCACATGTTCTTTGTTTTTAATACTGCACTACTACTAACTACAGGGTAACATTTTACAAGGATACAAATCTTTATGGATTTTGCAGATGTTTAGTGATCTAATAATCTTCCTTTGTTTTTAATATTTGTATGCATGAAACTTCGAAATTTTGTTCCATGTGATGTTTGAAATTTCAGAAAATTGACCCCTAAAAATTGTGACACCATGGTAGTAATATTGCAACTTTTGAGCAGTGTAGCTACGTATGTGACTAGATTTTGCAAATACCGGTTGTATTGTTGCAATAAAATGAAATCCATTTTATTTCTTAATATTGTGGCCACACTCAAGTATTATCCAGACACGGTAACAATACACGTACTGTAGCTATAGATGGTCGGGTCTGCCTTTACAGATGGCTCTTTGCCAACTCTGTCAAGCCATGAAGAGTCACAACAGAGCCTGGGGAGACACTGGGAGGCATTAATAAGGTGGCATGGGATGTCAATCTGCTTCACCTCGGGCTTGTGCTATGGCCTAGGCCAACTTTGGCTGTTTCTGCCAACCACTGAACAAACAGCTTGGCTGTCGTAAGTTTTCTAACCAATCCACCCTCCCCAGCCCTCCTCCCATCCATCCACCCCCTATTATATACATGACACTCGGGTTATTCCAGATCCTTCAAAAGCCAGCAATTTCTAAGTAGTTTACCGCCTATAAGACTGATCTATTTATGTGGTGCAAATCTAGCATGACTACTATCAAGTATCAGTGAACTACATCGTCATGATTACAATTGGTATTTCTTGAAATACAAAATGTGTTGTAAATCCAGTCACATAGCTAGTCATACAAAGCAAATGCAAAATACGTAGGGCTCATATTTGTATTGAAGAACAAAACACAAGGATACGAAACGGATAGTGCTAATGACTCACTTAACTTGTAGAACTGCACACAATATGATTGACGTATGTACGTAGTTATAATTATGCAATTATTATTGTTATAGTTAATAGTCAATTTTATTGAAAGATGATCAGAACGTGCTTGGTCATCTGAACTACCCTAATAGAACATACATACAAACATTCTAATAGTAAAATCAATGCATTGTGTGCACATGCAGTACATGCATAATCTCATTTTAAAATTCACACATTGTTTTCTTATGTACACAGACATTACTAGCATACAACTTCAATTCAGCCATTGGCATAATGATTGGTGTCTCAGTGCTATCATCACTAGCGTCATTATTACTACCAATAGAGACTAGGGGACGACCACTAAAGGTATGTACATATCTTTAACTCGTTTCCTTTATACTATGTACTCAACCCTCCCTAGGACTCTGGAGGATGATTTCACCATAGACAATTTTATGTTTATTTTATGTACAGATATTTTTATACATATAGCTAAATTACATGGTAATTATTTATACATATTAAATATGTAAAATTGTGATAATCCTCACACTATCAATAAATACATAAAATATACGTACGTACTTAGATACGTACGCTTGATGTACTAGCAATGCCATAGGCATGTTTCCTTTTTAAGACCCCCTGCTCCAGATATCCACCACTATCCTCTCTTGTCAATCTTTATCAAACCTTAGGTCTGCCCCATTGCCTAACTTTACTGCAGTATAACTAACATAATTTGGACATTTGAATAGTTCCCAACAACAGAATACCAGAATGGCTATAGCTATAGATACTGACCAAGGTGTCTAAATACTGGTATTTATAAGTAATTTATGAATATTTAGATGTATTTGAAAGTTTTTAAATCTGTTCTTACAAGATAATTATTGTATCATGCATACAATAACTCCATGGACTTTCATTAATTTTGATAAAATATACTGATACTCTCTAATAGAACAGTCAGGGTATACCGTAAAGTGCAAAATTTTGACAGTGGAAATATTGACAAATGAGGGGTTGGAAAAAATTGACCAGTTAATTTTTGATGAAGTGTACAGCCTTCATGGAAAAACAGCTATCGGAAAAGAAAACTCTGAATGGTAAAATTTTGGCAAATTGTAAAGAATTCGTCAAATAACAATATTTCCTACCGTCAATTTTTTTGCTTTACGGTATTGAATACTCTAATAAAACACTAAGTGGGTTGTGGGTTAACTTGATCGATTCACTCTAATAAATAGCCAAGGTTCTATTGAAATACTTTAACATGCATATTTGAATCATCTTCAAGAGCAATATTAATGTTATGCGTATTGGAGCATACAGCATAATAGGAGGAGGAGAGCATAATAGGTAAAAATTTAAGGAAATTCCTGAAGTGGCAAAACTTATTATATAGCATAAACGACTCAGGCCTAGTCATCATGTACATACATACGTAGCATTACGAGCTATATAGTTAGCAGGAGCCTGGGGGAATGGCGGTCTTGCAAATGACCCATATGCATGCCAGAGAGGGAGAGCAAAAGCAACAGTTGGACAAGGAACCTGTTCAGGCTGTTGAGGAGTATGACATAAAGGGCATCGCCAGTCAGCAGTGCCCAGCACATGACCATACGTAAATGTACGGTGTAATTAAAGTGTTGATCATTGCATGACCATACATAGCTACATTAACCAAGTCTCAAGTATGTGGTGGCTAAGGGAATATACATTACTTCGCATATGTGACCCGGCATGAGAAAATAGGGCTTTATGTATATACACATATTGGATTTCAAAATTAAATAACTTCATGAATACACATGGGAGTCCAGTACAATTTTTACCATTTATGCAGCTTTTCATATAGGGAATCTAATGCAGTTTACAGATTTTGTAAATCTTATACAGTAATGAAGATACATAGCTACTAGCTATAATATGAGCAAGTGGATTTTGTGTACATAAGCCCGGTTTTTTCATGCAGCTGGGATCACATATATTTTTGATATACGTATGTACACTCTCCGATTCTCATTATTGCATGCTTCATTTCTTAACTGACAAGCATTGATTTTAATTTCTGAATAGTTTGGGAATGTGGTTTTTAGGATGGGTATGCAGACATCCTTTAATGCTCCAATTAGCTATGTATCGTCATGGCTGCCAGCATCACTGAGTACTTGTATATATAATGTTGTAACAGCAAACTACTGTACGTACCTTTATAGCTAGGATCACGTGAGCAATAGACAAATTATTAGTCAAATCATCGTTAGCCGAATCCGCGTCAAATCATCGTTAGCCAAATCGTGAGCAATAGATATTAGATATAAATACCTTAGTTATAAATCGGTAAGCCCGCCCCCACAAAAACGTAAACTACAAACTACTCAGTCCACAAACTATACTGATCACTTTCAGCATTACCAGAAATCACGCGACACTTAAATCTTTTTATTTGGGGACTTCGTTGATTTTGTACAGAGAATGTGTGTAAATTCATGTCGCTAGAAATTGCAGCTCTGCACAATCATTTGTAGCCGCTTTATCTAGGCCAGCAATATCTTTTGTACTTTGTTAAGGCGAAGATGTATTAAAATTAATATCATAGTTCTAATGCACAGCGCGTCCTCTATTATCTATGATTCAACCAAGCGACATCCCCACTTAAAAAGAAGTTATTTCACTTTGACTATATTTCTGGAAATCTTCAGAAATCTTCCCCGCTTCTGCCCAAAACTGGGCAAAACGTATGCAAAAATTAGTATAGATAGGTGAATAATACAAGATTATTACTTCAGAGTTCTGTGTCGTTGCGTTTTAGAAACGGGCGCTTGATGTGGTACGGATTTATACCTAGGGGCGCTTAAATATTTCATGCAGTCAACTCCTAACCCAGCTTGGGTGCTGAAAAATTTGGATCCATAGCTAAACAACGCAATTAATGTTCAGTGATGTTACTTTAAAATGCAGTTTCCTTATAGCTAGAAGGAGCACACAATTAGCTGTAAGTATTGGCTAGCTAGCTAGCTAAGTACATTGAGTATCTTGTTCACCAGTTTCCCTTAGTATTGACAAGATATATTTATGAATCAACTTTACTTATGTTTTAGGTCCATATAGGATATAGCTGCAACATGTTCAAAGTAGCTATGTGAAGGTCAAGAATCAAGACAGAGAGGACAAGTGATGGCAATAACAACAACATAATATTTATTAACTAGCTAGCTATTTGTCTCTAGCTAGCTGCAAAGTGAGAGTTTTTGACAAAAATTCTTTTTGATTATGCACGGGTTATCCAAATGTAGCTACTTGATTAGATACATTACCTCATACTTATGTATGCTTTAATTTATAATTGTATTCTACAGTAGTTAGCTATATAGTTACGTACGTAGCTAGCTAGCTAGTTACTTCGTTGTGTGATGATTTTTTATTGATGAAGTGATGATACTTTTATTGATAAAGTACATAACTAGCTAAACACTATGGCTGGTTACTTAGCTATATAGCTAGCTAGCTACTGATCATGAGATGTATATAGCTAATAATCTATGGAATTGGCTACATGGATTACATGCAATTAACTAGTTGGCTGGCTAGGTGTGATTCTCAATAGCTATAGTGTCTGTAATGTCATTGTTTGTACTAATGCGCAGACGTTTCTTTCTTGTCTCAACAATCCCTCCTCCATCCCAGTAGTGTGTGTCATGATGGCTATATTATAGTGGAGAAATTAGCTACTATTTCATGTCTGTGTATACAGATTAGCTATGTACTTACCTATATGTACGTTTCTTTCTTTTGAAACAGCTTATCACATTTAATTTATATTCACTGGCCAGGATATCTTTTGCAGCATCCCATTTGTTGCTGCTGCGGAAAAAGTTTTTGTTGGCCTCATCATTTTTCTTCTCTGTACCTGTAAGCAGTAGCTATGTTTATACACACACTCCATAAAGTTAATATGTACGTAGCTACGTACCTTGGCAGCTAAACCTGTGCAAACTTTTATATCTCCTGATGACCTCTAGCTGGCATGTGAAATACCATGATATGCATGTATGGAGTAACACAACTGGGTTGGTACCCATTGCACTTGCTACTTACGGAAAGAAACAGCTTCACCCATTCCTTGGCCTATTGTCACACCGTAAAATATTATATATACGTAGCTACGTAACTAACTAGCTATAGCTACATGTGCTCCTCATGATCCTTACCTTTTCTGAATATCATCAGCATTCAAAGTTGGGCTTTTTGATTTCAAGATGGTGTAAAGGTCAGCAAATTCCTGAAATTTATATAAGAATGCATATAGCTAATGCAGACAGTTAAATATAACTAATAGCTATATACCTCCCATAATTGCTCCACAACTTTGTAAAATTCCCCTGGTTGGCAGTGCTTTAACTTGGGTGGTAATTTTTCTAACAATTTAAGCTTGTCTTTGCCAACCAGGGATGTAAATGAGAAGTCCTTTGTTGCATTGTCATATATGTGGAAAGTGACTCCACAGCTTCTTATGCACTCTAGGAGCTTCTTGATCATTGCTCCCTTGAGAATGTCATTCCCACGCCTTCATTTTGAGAATCATGAGTTCCTGCTGCATAAATTAAATTGCGTGTTAAAACATCTAGATCTGTGACCCTAAACATCAGATGTAGCTCATCGGGAATGACATTCTCAAGTGGTATTCTTAATAGGGGATCGTTCAGCCTTCCTGCTCTGATTTTCTTGTACTTTTCTGTTCTTAACAATGCATGTTGTGTTTCATATAGCCCCTCTATAGTTCTTTTCTCAAAGTCAGCTAGAGTTTTTGTCATGTCATTTAAATTTAAAAATATTAGCTAGCTAGCTAGCTAATATTTGCATGCCATTTCACCTTTGGTCTTTAGAAGCATTACACCATGTACAGGCATAGGTGGCATTTGCCCTATTCAACCCTAGCAATTCTAGCAGCATCTGAAAGCAAAACATTTTGTGTATACGGATAATCATCCCATTTGGAAAGCTTAACTGGCTAGCTATAGCTAGCTATTACTAATGCATTTAGCTTGCTATATAGCTATGTTACATTTTCAAACCTTGTAGTCACAGCATAGATAAAATATAACTATATAATTCCCCATCGATTGTTACTTTAGGGCTCTCTATTAGTTCATTTATCTCCTTGAACACATCACCAAACCCTTCTGACAAGTTCTGGTAGTTCTCTGCAGCCTTTATTATAGCAACAGTTTGTACATCTACGTATATGCAGAAAATTGATTGTAGCTACGTATATGCCTTTCATGATCTATGAAATCTTGCATAGCTACATAGCTACACAGCTATAGCTAGCTAGCTACTTAGCTTACTTGTGGGACTGAGGGAGTACTCTCGTGTAAAAATGGAAAATGTAAGTAAGCAAAATGTAGAACACCTGGTGTACTGTGCTCCATCTAGTGAAATTTTCACATGAATTTCCATGGTTTCCTTGAAAAACTCATAGTCGTTACTAACCTGAAAAGTGCATAATATGTGATATGTCATAGCTACATGTATAGCTAGCTAGCTATATAGCTATACATACTTCAATTTCAGCATGTTCCATTAGTAATTCAGTTAGTTTATACTGTGCCCCATGAAAGCTCCCTGGTGTCTTTGTAATGGATGGTACATTTACATCATTCTTACACTCTTTTACCTGTATTGCATGCACATACATAGCTATATGACATAGGTACATGCAGCTGCCTGATGACCTTGAATTTTATACCTTGTATGACCGTGGTATACTTGGGAATTGTGTTGCAATTTCATGATCATAGCAATCCATGGACATCTTATTCTTTAACACCAGGTATGCCATCTGATTAGTTTTGTCTTCTTCACGGGGTTGATTTTCTGCTACAGAAATTTCAGGGTACAGATTCACATCAATTTTCTCCCCAGTAGTCGCAAATTTGTAGGGATGAGTCCAGCGTCTCCTTGCAAATTGGATGCATAATCCTTTACTTGTTCTTGGATCTGTTTTCTTTTTCTTTGCTGTTGTCTCTGCCTCACATCAGTGTATAGTCCTCCTGTGTACAAACATTTTGTAGCTAATTAGCTAGCTATCATTTAGCTACAGTAGCTAGCTACGTAGCAGCTCTAGATATATAGCTATGTCGACAGCTAACCATTGAGTTGTAGCTTGGGTACAAGGTTGCTGTTTGGTAAGGTACCCTCATTTTCAAACACCATAATTAGTCTTGAGCCTTCCCTAAACCGCTCTTTTTGCTCCCCACGTAGACCATGATATTTGTTGCAAATTCTTGAACACTCTTTCGTAGCCTTGTTTCGAGGGTATTAGCTGGAGGAGCTTTTCATTATCTTGCAAACTTTTTTCAGTAGGTTTGTTTATAGTCATTACATAGCTAGCTATGGGACTTGTCAATTTTGCCATCAGTATTCTAGAAATTTTATCAAACGGTAAATAAGTGACAGATGACACTCTGTATCATTGGAAAGTAGTGTGTATAAACATCACACATCATTGGACATCATCATTATTATCACATACACATTTTTTTAGTTATAACAATAGCTATGACCTAAGCTCCAAGTACGCAACTAGTCTCGTGTGCCTGACCCTTTAAAAAAAGATCTGGTCAAATGGTCAGTGTGGTTTGGTGTCTCGCACAGAACCACAATCATGTCTTTGTTAAGTGAAGTGATTTGTGACATACAGAAATGCAAGTATAGCATATTTCAAGAGTTAACACAGTACTTGCTAATACGAGCACTACAAACACTGCAACACCAAACTGTATTGGTCATTTGACCAGACTCTTTATTTTTTTTGCCTGTGAGACTACCGAGTAACCAATGTGGTCAATTCATTCAATAACTAAAAATCTGTTTGTTTCCGTAGAGAAGCGGTGGTACTGCACCTTACAATAACACTTAATAAGCTGTGTATAATAGTCTACTTGATGGCAGTCTCTTATACCAGTACTGAGGTGACAATATGGTTTGCTGCTGGCTAAGTAGTGTTACACCGATATGGGAATTTTGGGATTTTCTGATAACCGATATCTTTGCATCAAATCTGCCAATATACCGATATCCAAGCCGATATATAGAGTTTATTGATTTAAAGCCACTATTGTTCATAACTGTACTGAAAACTTCAACTACAGAACTTGGAGGTATCCCACAAGTTAAAGCATACATCATGTAACTGGTTATAAGTACAAATTAGCACTTCTATAAAGGTAGGCTGAGACTTGTCTGAAAAGTTAGTGTTAACCTCAGTGTTTGTATAAGATATGGCTTCTTAACCACCAGCAAACTACCAAAAAATTTAATTAGTAAATAATCTGCTACTAGCATGCCTAAGTGTGCCCATACTGATAAACAAAAATAAGCCAATTCGGTGGTTACCGATTAGTGAACTGATAATCGGTGCAACCCTATGGCTAAGTTTGAGAATGATACTTTCAACAGAATAGTTGCATTATGGGAAGCCATTTTGTGTTGCCATTCATCTAACTCGACAGGCATTATAAATAAATTTATACTTTTACATTTGTCAAATTAATGTCTTCTGTTTTAATCAAGACATACATACGAGTCTGTTGGTGTAGAGAGATAGTGGTTGACCACATCATCAGCTTTAGTCTTCTCCAAGTTTCCCATTTAGTGAGCACTGAGATTTGTCAATCACTGACTTAAAAAGTGACAATCCTACATAGTATAAGACACAGGATATAAATACAATGTTCAATCTTATTTACTAACTTACCAAAGTGTGTCTTAGTCTTCTCCAAGTTCCCCATTTAGTGCTCGTCCAACAAATATTCACTGAGATCCATTTGTCAGCCACTGACTACAAGTGACAATCCTAATATAAGACATGGGATAAAAATACAATTAATATAATAAAATTATTGTCCACATTGGTCGGCAAACCACTACTCAGATAAAATTGGATAAATAGCTATGTACACCAGTACTGTTCAAATATTATAAAGCAACTTATTGAGATATGCCTCTACTCTCAGTCTCTGCAATATAAATATACATCTCCATCATTTACATCAAGTTCTCACTCACAAAGTTAGTAGAAAATCTTAAATGTACATGTATTCTATATTTTTCGCTTCTGAATAACTAGTACACTTCTATACCGGTAGCTATGGCTAGTTAACCAATGCGGAGTGTTGTATCTATAGTGTGTGTGCATGTGTGTGCACTCTTAATACAGGCATTAGATAAATAGTAGGTAATACCCCCACCACACACACACACAGACAGACAGACACGCATGCACTAACACGGGGACACACACAGACACATACACACACACGCATTACACGCATATACAGACACACGAACAGACACATGCACACACACGCACATTACACACACACACATAACACACACAGACACGCACAGACACACACACACACACACACACACAAAGGACACACACACACACAAAGGACACACACACACACACACACAACATACACGTAAGCATGCAATCTATATACTACTATCACAAATAAGAGCCTCGTTTGCCTAACAAAATTGTTGTTTATCCATCTATACTACACATAGTTGAGAACATCAGGCTTAAACACTCCAGTTTCTTCATCCTAACATACATACAAGATGAACTCTGTATGATTGAATATAGCGTATGAATGAACTTAAAATAGCACAGCGGGGCAAATCTAGTGAAATATACAATACCTTTTAAATTCATGAAGAGGGTTTTGCGAGAATTTCCGTTGGTAGGCCCCCACTGCAAACATCTTCCCATGCCTATGCTAACAAAAGCACCAATGACAACAACAACAACAAACTTCAGTGTACTAGCAGTACTCCGAGCTGCTATCATAGTGTATGACTCCTTACCCCCTTGGCACATCAATAGCACTGTTTATCTCTAAACTGCCACACACCTAAGCAGGCTACATAATAGGCAAGCGTAATACATATTAGTAAGCCACAGCTCTTCGCTATCAACTTAGTTTTATGAGCCTACTGTGATAGGGTAAGAGGGTTCGCATGGGCCATAGATTGTATAGACTCGTAACTATGCATGGACCCAGTACGCTCTCAGGATTAGGCAAACAAAAAAACAACCAGGGAGGAGGCCTCATACTATTTGTAATGTACGTACATACCATAAAATGAATTCGCTGGAACCATGCTGGAACTAATCAACCACGCTCGAACTTGTACTACATTGTAAGCGCGAGGGCGCTTGTATGAGTATAAAGGTATAGCTAGTGTGCTCGTTTACGCATGCGTATAAAATGAAAGCCTAAAACCTACTTCACAAGATTCAAATCGTAAAAAATGGAGTTATTTCAGGTATACTAGGCTGCCTTAAGTATATCGATCATCGTTTCGTGCTTGTTTAACGTTGTTTAAAATATTATACTCTAATCAGTAATACATCCGGATGTCCGCATAATGTATGGAGATTTCTGGATATGCCGTAGCTAGAAAGAGTGCGACTTATAATCTGTGCGGGCGCTTATACGTATATATAATCGTTAACACCCTGCGCTATATATAGAGAGAGATTAACTGAATACTCGGCAAGTAGCGCAAGATGGCTGCTCTTGCACAAAGCCTACTAGCTTCAGGCAGCTACGATGAAAGCAAACGTTACCGACGCAGCAGTTTGGCGGACGCAGGGGAATCGCAGAGATTGGCGCTATCGAATAAACTTCGTAACCAAAAAGGTAAGGGGTAAGCACGATGTGTATGTTCACGGTAGGGTGTATATACGTAGATGCGCATAATTATAATCGCTGGTATACACTGCGGTACATATGTAGAAACATTATATTGATACAATGAAGTCGGTCAAAATGGTTGAAAAGAGAGAGGGGGTTGGGTTCAGTATTTCCGGTCACGGGTTTTAATTTACCAAAATGAAGCATGTGATTTCTAAATGCTTACCACAGCAAAAGCCGATAGCTAAACTATTTATATTGGTGACTAGCTGCTAGTCAATTAATTTGTTACACCGGTACTGCATGCATGCTAGCTGCATGGATGGTACTGTAAAATTCATAAGTATAAAAAGAGCATAAAAATTAAAGTACAAGCTGCATGGACTATATATATAGTGTATGCAGGGAGTGTTATGAAACTGATAAGAGTCAGGTCTCGTTGTAGTCATAGTAATAAGTACCTACGTAGCTACGTACGTACAGTAGCTTCAAGCAATTCTTTAAATTTTAGGTTTCTATGAAAAATTAGCCAAAGGACATTTGTGTCCTATAGCTAATGAAGTAGTTGTTGATGTGTTGATTACCTTCTTACCATACCTTCAGATGATGAACTGCTTGACCTGTTTACCATTGATGAGGCTGTGGAGAAGATGGGCTTTGGTGTGTTTCAACTATTAGTGGCAATATTTGCAGGATTTGTATGGGTGAGTACTCATACACTGTACATACGTACGTATACACTACTAAAATACATATAATATGCATATACGTATGCTACAACATACCAATAGCAGTATATGTAGCTATATGAGTATACGTATGTAACTGGTCTGATTCTGTTACATCATTTCGGTTTGTAGGTGGTAGAAGCCTTAGAAGTGATGATATTATCAATATTATCAGCTATACTGAAGTGTGAGTGGGATTTGACTTATTCTGAGGAAGCTCTCATCACTACAGTAAGCTTTACTATACACATCTCAAATGAGTTGTTAATATGATGTGTGGTCAGGTTGTGTTTTTAGGAGTGCTCATCGGTGCCCCAATATGGGGCTTTCTAGCTGACAAATATGGAAGGAAGAAGGTCTGTAGTTAAAAATAACAAGTTATGTAGCTATTAATTTATTAGAGAAGTAGCTACGTAGCTAACATGGCAAGATGCTATATTTTGCAGTTTGTTGGTACGAAATTTCAGTGAGAACCTTCATAATAGGATTTTTGCACTTTAATTCACAAACCAGGTAGATTTAGCAGCAGCTATGTTGAAAATCATAGGTACAATATTCACAAAATTAAACTTTCATCAAGGAGATTTTTCTTGCAAAATTCGTGAAGATTTTGCCTCATTAAAATATACGTACGTATGTGACTGGATTTGACAATACCCAGCAAGAAGACATGAAGCTACATGCAGGCAAGCTAAGTCATTTATGCTTTTTCAGTGGGCAAACTCATTGGATGGCTAGTAAAATAGAGATGGTGGACGGGGAGGTGCTGGGCAATGTATAGCATAACCAAAACAAGATAGCCTTACTAAACAAAGCCTTTGTATGCTTCAAATGCCTCAAATGGTTGA